>MSTJ01000487.1:0-12206 GCA_001956345.1 Ramalina peruviana
GACGAACAGATACAAGATGTTTGAGGTCGTTTGTGAGCAGCTTTCCACCGACTTCAAGTCGACGAACGGCCTGCTGAATTGGCTTACCAAAGAGGAGCGGGGTGGTCGTAGTATGTGAAAAGCCAGAATCAATCACGAAAAGGCATTCTGCTGGTCGAATTGCTAGATTACTATGAGGTTGGGAGTCTCCAAATAATTGTGGGATATCATTGTATGCGTTGAGAGAAGAGCCTACCTCATCGTCAGTCAAGACTTCTTGGAAACTAGACCTTGTCCAGACACACTGACCGACACATCGACTATATGAAGCAAATTCATACTCTTCGAATACCATTTGATCACAATTTGCCTGAAGTGCAGCTGGCGCGTTCGGCGCTTCAGTGAGGATCAGATTTGTGTCTGAGGGATTGCACTAGACTTTGTTAATTCAATCCATCTGGTTCCCACTCCGGTGACTTCACATGCTTGTAAAACAGCGCCTTTATTTATGAAGCTGTCATCCCAGATAGCCTTCTCCGCTTCCCAATTCACGACAAACCCCTTCTCAATGGGTCGCCGGAATGCAATCTCACCGAAATCGGTACATCGTTCCAATTGCGATCCTACCCAGGTGCGTTTGCCCCGGTCTCTGGCTACGCAGTTGGGGATCACTTTGCATGCATCTTCATTGGCAGTATCCGAGGCAAAAGCGGCTTTGATAGTGTAGCCGCCGTTGTCTACAACAAGGGTCTGACCAGGGAGAGATCGCTCCTGCGCCTTACTTGCGCGTGGCATAAAGACTGCTCTGATTTGGTCACAGTTGGAACACTTGGATGTGTCTTTACTGTTCCTCGATTAAAATTTTGAGTGATGTCTTGGCATTCAGCCCTACAGACAAACGCGTCCAAAAACGTATGATAGAAAAACTTCCCACGTTTCGTTGTCAAGCTGTTGCAATTGAAGCACAGCTACCATGTCCTCACTATTTGGGACACCGGCGAAGACCCAAACTTCGAATCTCTTCTCGAACATCCCATCCTCTGCGCCTGCGCCAAACAGTAGCATCTTTGGCAACGCCCCAACTGCGTCCCCAGCAACAACCAGCGGAGGTCTGTTTGGCAGCACACCAGCTCCGCAAAACCAACAAGCTCCCTCATTGTTCTCGAATCTAGGTCAAACAGGACAGCAGTCCCAACAATCCAAGTCGAACCCATTTCCCAGCTTGTTCGGCAGCACCACACAGCCACAGCAGCAGACCTCTGCGCCGACAGGAGCTAGTATATTTGCTCCAGCTGCCTCCCAGTCTGCCCCAGGAGCCAGTATCTTTGGCAATACCGGTGGAAATCAGGGTCCTGGAGCATCCATCTTCGCCAACGCCCCCCCGCAGCAGCAACCGCAGCAGCAGCAAGGGCAAGGGCAGGGCCAAGGACAAAGCCAACAACAAAATGCATCGCTCGGACCGGTAGCGCACAAAGGTGCTCAGCCTGGTCATTTTGACAGTTTACTGGAAAAGAGCCGAAAGAGAACGCGCGATGCAGATGGCGGTCCTGGCTTTCAGGACTTGCCTGGCTTGCAACTGGGGCTTGGGGACATCTCGAAGCGAGTACGGGAGCTCGGAGGTACGGGAACCCCGTCTAGGAATGGGGGAGCGGGAGCAGACAGCAGAGCGTAAGTTGCCTCGGTGCGATTCAATCATTGTGAGCTGACTTGTCTGCCAGACACTACCTTCTTGCTGCCTCCGGCGTCAACCTTGGTGCGACTCGCCGCGACCTGGACTCCCTTGCCAATCAGCCTGCCGTAAATGCTAGCCTGACACAAGCACCGGACTGGGACCCCGATACACATAAGTATGTTGAGCAGCTACAGCAACGTCAGACAGCTAGGATGGTTCAGGAAGGATTGGAGCAGGCACAGAAGAGGTTCGATGCTTTCCTCGAAGAACATGTCGACATCAATTGGGATCTGCAGAGAAAACGAATTTACCAGCATTTTGGATTGACCTCGCGAGACCAGGACGAGGAAGATGATCTCGCAACTCCATACGGCAAAGGGAGCTTTGGCCATTCCGTGAGGAGAAGCAAATTTGGCAAGAATCAATCTCCCAGTAAATCCACCATGAACAGGAGCATCTTTGGCCAGTCTGGTCTTCAGAAGTCAGTCATTGGCTCACCCGGAGCTGGTCCGGGCAATGCCACACTCTTTGCAGATGTCTCAGAGAAGAACGGGACTACCGCACAGCATGCTGACGATCGCTATTTACGTGACAAGCAACGCAGATATGCCGAGAAGGTGCAGGCTTTGAACCAGGCTAGATTGAGACGAGCAAGGATCCGAGACGGGACGCGACAACAGCAGCCGTCGTATCCAATCTTGCAAGAGTTCTTGAGCCTTGAGGATCAGCCGGGAGGAGACACTCCAAGGCAAATCGCTGACGCTTACAAGGCGTTGATGCAAATCGCCAAAGAAGGAGCAGCCCAAGAGAGGCAGTACGCAGATGACTATCTGGACGAAATGCCCAACTCTGCCCGATCGATCCGGATACGAAAGCAGATCATCAATGGCTCACGGCAGTCGCTAGAGAAAACCTTTTTCGAGCAGCTGGAGAGTCTTGTGACGAGGAATCCTAGGGAAGCCAACATTGGAGGCGTACCAACAGCACTTAGCAAAGTGCGAGCATACGTCCGGATACGCGCTGCAAGAAAAGATCTGGCTCCTGATAATCTCGAGCTAGCCATGATGGGCGAGGATCACTGCTGGGCCCTGCTATTTTACCTTTTGAGGACTGGCTTGGTGAACGAAGCAGCCAGCTACGTGGTGGAGCATGCAGCACACTTCCGGACAATTGATCGAAACATCATCACTTTTCTGACAGCATATGCTAAGAATCCTGAGAGAAGGTTGGATGGCAGGGTCCAGCGAGACTGCAACAACATCTATTCCGCAATGACCAAGATTGCGCCTGGCGACTCTGTGGACCCATATCGGGTAGCATGCTATAAGATCATTGGCCGATGTGATCTAAGCCGGAGGAGTCTTGACCACGTAATCCGGGGGGTGGACGACTGGATATGGCTGCAGTTCAACTTAGCTCGAGAAGTCAACCGTGCAGAGGAAAGCGCAGGTGATGTCTTTGGACTCGATGAGGTTCGCGAAACGATCAGTGAAATCGGCCAACGACATTTTGCCAAGGGGGCTGAGGGATTGGGCGGCTTTGGCACCTTCTTCCATCTCCAGGTTCTAGGTGGCTTGTTCGAGCAGGCTGTCTCATACTTGTACTCGTACTCATACACCGCAGCCGTGCATTTTGCCATCGCCCTTGACTATTACGGCTTGCTTCGAGTGTCTGATTTCAATGTATCCGAAACCGAGCTGCGTATGTACTACCTAAAACCATGTGGCAAGATCTCTACTGACAATTGGCCTCTAGTCACATACAACACGAAGGAACTGCCGCAGCTCAGCTTTGGACGGATGATAGGCTATTATACGCGCGACTTCCGAGCCAGCAATGTCGAGGGCGCGGTAGACTATCTCGCTCTTCTCTGTCTTAATTCTGATCTTACCGGTCAGCTTGGCAAATCCCAGGCGGCTCTATGCCACGAGGCGTTAAGAGAGCTCGTCCTCGAGACCAGGGAATTTGCTCGCTTACTGGGTGATATACGCTCGGACGGCGTGAGGCTCAAAGGTGCAATCGAAGAGCGCCTTGAGATTCTCAGCATCGAAAGCCAAGCGGACTTACTCAAGACGGTCACCATCCAGGCTGCCAGCGTAGCCGATGACAACGGCCGTATCACCGATGCAGTTCTATTATATCATCTATCCGAAGACTACGACAATGTCATCAACATCTTGAATCGCGCTCTTTCAGAAGCCATCTCTGTCGACATCGGTACCGAGCCGCCACGCTTAGAACCCTTGAAACCGAGGGGCGCCCTTCAGGTGGAGCAGTCGTATCAGAACCCGGCTCACAACGCCAACAGTAGCCTCAGTCTGACATCTGTCGATGACCCTGTGGAGTTAGCAGCCAACATGATGCATCTCTACGCGAGTAATGCAATGTACTTCTCCAAGATCCGACCTGCCAATCGTGAAGCTTGYGACATCCTTCTGCARATGTGCTATGCCCGGACGAAAGTGGTGGCGGGTGCATGGCCGGAAGCATACGAGCTCATCGGTCGACTGCACCTCCTGCCTCTCCAAGCAAAGGGCCATATCCCCACCATCCGCGCCGCGGCTACGGCGTTCAACACCATGCCAACTCCGATATCCCGTAATGTCGGACCGCTACTGTTATGGACCATCACCTGCATCGGCCGTGAGAGGGAGCGGCTCGCTCAGAGGACCTTTGAAGGCGGCACCACTCGAGCTTTGAGCGAGGAGTTGTTGAGTGCGGCAAAGGATCTGATGGTTTTCGCCGGCCTGGTGAAATATAGATTAGGCGAGAGGGTGTGGGAGGCGGTCTGTGGTGTTGCTGGGGATGCTGGCGCCTATTGAAGAGGTATTGATGGGTCAATGGAGACAAGCGATGTCTTATATGGCATTGAAGATGAGGTGAGCGGTTGCATATTGGCAATCATCCTCCAGCCACGTTGCTATACCGGAAATCATTCTATCCAAGCGTTTCACTCGCTATTCAAACTCGTCTTGTCCATATTCTCTTGCTTTGTTTGTATCACATCTAACCTGGCCATCTCTCATGATTACCCACAGTATCTWGCGAAACCYTCAYATACTCTYTACATGGCCGGCAACTTTTCTGTCTCTCAAAACGCCCTWKGGTATGATCGCAYAACCATCGTCCACTACCTGGRGCGCTTTCACTCCCCCTTGTTCATCAAATCCACCCCCTTCCCGTCARGACCAAMAGCAGGAAACGCTACTCCGCCTGCATACACCAGTCCGCCAAAATCAATTGCTGTTACAATTYCCGCTCGCCCTTTTCATCCACGCCATCCACCCCACACAACGAGCTACTACGCACCGTATCCCCCTACCTACAGCACATACACATTCCGAGACCTCCGCATGAAGGCTACGAACTGCGTAGGCCCCGCTAGCCAAACGATAAACCCACGGCATGTTCAATCCCCTGTCCCACTGACATCGCCGCGGTCTCGTAATCGATCGATCCAGAACGGACAAACTTCCCCTTCCCCAAAAATTCCCGGGCACGAAAGGTATTTGCTCACTCTTTTGCTGCCTCCCAGTAGCATGGTTTGGGTCTTGCCAACACAGACGAGGGGGACCCCCTTTTCTCTTTTCAGCCAACCGGCCCTGTTGCTCTGCTTTCACTCTCTTTTTATAGAAAGCGGGGGAAAGGGGAAGAATAGGATTGTTATAAGATATGTTACTTTGCCGCCCCGGCTCCCTTCATCACGCTTCCCCCAAAAACCCCCGTCTTCCGATGTTTTCCTCATCCGAACCTCTTCGCACTTCTTGCATCGGATTCAACGGCTAATGACCTCGATGGGCTTGACCACCGACTCAAACGACCAGGAAACCCAGCACATCACATCACGCCCGCGGGAAGTTGATGGGTGTATAAAAACGCTGTTCCGAGATTTCCATCGATGCAGCAGGTTTTTCTCTGATAAGGGAAGTGGGTGATATTTTGGAACATCGTGATTTTTTTGATACATCGCTTGGCAGAGGCAGTGGGTGCTAGCCATGTAGGATTTGTTCAGGGTGATTGATTGGAATTGGGAGGGAGGGGATGATGATGGGTTGGGGGTTTAGAGAGGCCGCCGTGGGATTTCGGGACCAGCTGTTGATGATGATGATGATGGGGCCAGTGGGATTGATTGGGCAGTGCGGAAGGTCAAATGATGGGGAGAATGCGTAAGGGTTTGTTACCAAAGATATGATGAAATGAAGGAACGAGAAAGTCTGTATTCGAGAATGGTATTGGCTTTGCGATCACGAGAATATTTGGCTAGGTTTCAACTGCCAGGATCAAAACATTGAAGCCCGTGTTCACCATGGGGATGAGCAATGCTCCAGGCTGTCACATAGTACTGCCGGTCCTTTTCTTCCCCCTCTGCCGTGTGGATCGCCGCCGCGGGGTCTCGGCCTCTGCAGGGGCCTTGGTGGCTTCCTCTTCGGAAGAGTATTGAGTCACGTCGCTTTCCTCGTCCTCGGATTCGTCCTTCTCGGAATCTTTCTTGGCTTCCCCCGTGTTTGAAGGTGGGATGGAGGATTCTTCTTCTTCAGTCACGGGCGCTTCATTCTTGATGCTCTCGACGAGCTTCTTCACCTCGTTCTCCTCTCCATTCGTGGTCCCGCATCCCGCGCACCTCCATTTCCCCACGTCTTCCATACGCTTGACCCCCGGTGGTGCCTGCCCATTCACCAAGCGGCAGTTTTTGCATATCAAGGCCAGCCGTTTCCCCGGTAGTGACTCGTCTTCTCCGAGCAGTACGTCCATCAATCTATCGTACCAGCGCGACCCTTCGTTGACCTGTGCGTATTGCGGAGGAGCAGGGAAGGCGTTAGGAGCGAAGTCAGCACCGGGAGATTGGGGTGATGCTGGCCTTTGGGACTGCGCAGACTGCATCTGCGGCGGCAGTGGGTTCTGTGGGCTCCCTTGTAGAGACTGAGGCTGCGGTCGGCCTTGGATGTTGGCTGTTGGCGGCGGCATGATGCCGGTTCTTTGGCCCACGTGCTGGCCTGCTTGCCCCTGCTGAGGCGTTCCTTTCCCATTGGACCGTGGCCCCGCATTCTCCTTGGCTTTGGGCTTTGGGGTGGGGGTTCCGCCGTACTTCTTGAGTAGCTCTGCTGTACTGTCATATTTGGTGGCTGCTTTGAGTTTCTGGATGGTTTTGCTCCTTTGCTTCTCCTGCTCCTCTAGTTGCGCCTGGACTGACGATATGCGGTAGTCGTAGTAGGTGGTCAGCGCCAGGCGGACGGCGTAGATCCTGTAAGGATCAGCATGGTTGTGAGGTTGATGTCATCGACAATCTCCACCATAGACTCACACGCCAGGTCCAACGGCAACTCCAGTGTACTCTGCGGGTCCCCATCTTCGCCATCCGACGACCAGCACCAGAATCACCAAGCACAAGAGGTAGGCGAAGCCCGCGTAGAGGGTCCACAGAACGTTCAGGCGCCTTGATCTTTGCCGCAGGCTATCTAACTTGCTCGTGGTCTTGGAGATCTTTGCTGAGAGCGTAGATAGCGCTTTCTCGAATGAAGCCGGCGAGGTGTCGTCTGCCTTCAACGGGTGTTAGAGATGACTACATGCGCGGTCGGCTGCGGCTCTCACCTTCCATGGCCAGAAGGATACCATCTTAGAATTTGAAGAAAGCAGTGCGCGAGCCTCTAAAGGCTACGCGACCAGATTGTCGTGTCACGCAAGTTAGACAACATGCCTCCTCGTCCAGGAACGAAAGGCTGATCCAGCGGCGGCACCTTCCGGCGGTACCTTCCGTCGGCTCCCCCGGCCCCTCGGGCTGGATACATTTAAACAACTTCTATGCAGAGATTACATTGACTCTTTGACCCCAGCTTTTGAGCATTTAGCAAAATAGCCCAGTGACAATGGAACCGTTTCAGAACAGGACGATCCACAAATCAGGTATACCAAAACCATCCAGACTACCGGTAGCAACGAAGCCTTCCAAAGCCAGCCCAACGGTCTCTTCTCACCAGCCAATATCACCTACTAAACCCACTTCTGGTCAAGATGTTAGCAAGTCAAGCAGTCGTATAGCACCAATTGCTCATAGTAAAGAAACTCTGGTAGCCAAACCATTACCCCAGCGACAACGTGTTAACGAAACTATTAAAAATCCCCAAAACTCACCAGCCAAGTCATCAGTCATTGGGAAAAGCACGAAAGCCCATGCGTCTCCTTCGAAAACTTCAAGGGAACCTACTGCCCCAAAGGATATAACTGGACAATCGGCGTCGCCAAAGTCGTCCGCTACGCTGAGAGAGACTATTGCCAAAGCTAAAGCTGCTCATCGGGCTGTAAGCCAGGTGCAAGGCCATAGGATTGATCGAGCCAGAGACAACAGGCTCCACGCCAACTATGGAGACATAGGAATCCCTGAAGATGACCAAATGGTACTAAGCAAGCGCATAGCGAACGCAAGGACAGAGGGACGTCTGAACGTCTCGGCCATGTCATTGAAATCTTTGCCCGAGGCAATCCTCACCATGTATGACTCCAGCACGCTTGACGATGGTTCTTGGGCTGAGAGTGTCGATCTAATCAAGCTCGTTGCGGCCGACAACGAGCTCTCTAATATCGATGAGAGATTCCTCCCGCGGCCCGATGAAGACTGCCCTGCGTCTGTGCTTGGGGGGCTGGAGTCTCTGGATATCCATGGTAACCATCTTGTAGASCTGCCTCGGAGTCTGGCAAATCTACAGTTCTTGACGGCGCTGAACCTGTCCAAAAATCGGTTGAGCAATGGTTGCTTCGAGATCATCAATCAGATCGCTTCACTGCGAGAGCTTCGAGTCACAGACAACAGAATAAATGGTCATATAGACATTCAGGCATCCAATCTGCCTCATTTGCAAGTACTTGATCTGTCAGGTAATGCGATTGCAGACATGTCCCAATCCATGGAGGGATTTGGCAACCTTCACACCTTGATCATGTCCAGGAACAAGCTTTCCAAGATTCCCATGCATGCTCTGAGCTCGGTACCGCTCCGCTATCTTGACTTTTCTAGAAACGCTGTGAAGGGCACGCTCTTATCCGAGCATTTTGAAGGACTCACCAGTCTTAAGGAGCTCGATTGCTCCTTCAATGCAATCGCTGCCATCGTCGGAAACGGAGAGGATGCAGCTCAAATGCTTTTGAGGATGCCTGCATTACAAGTCTTCAGTACCTCCGAAAACAGACTGAGCTGTCTACCTGGACTGGATGGATGTCCAGCTCTCACAAGTCTCTCAGCAAGCGGCAACCAGATCACAGCACTACCGGAAGATTTGCCTTCCTTACARAAYCTGAAGAACATCGACCTGTCTCGGAACGAMATTCGCCAACTGGACGAACGGATCGGCCTCATGAAAGCCTTGAGTGTCTTCAACATTGCCAATAAYCCCCTGCGGGAGCGACGCCTCCTCACCATGAACACCGAGGATCTGAAGCAGGAACTCCGGAGCAGATGCGAGGACGCGCCTAATGCTCCTGAAGATGAGGAAGCTAGGGGGCATCCGCAAGTCAATGGCGTTATCGATCTTTCGTCCACAGGCCTGCACACTGTTTCAGAAAAGGATCTCAACCCCAATAACAACACTCAACCCATCAACACCGCCCTCTTCCACCACAACGCCCTCACCATCATCCCAGCATCTCTCCGCACCATTGCCGAAACCCTGACTTCCCTCGACCTCTCCCACAACAAACTCGCTGGCGACAATTACATCCCCGACTCCCTCCATCTCCCCAAACTCAAACACCTCGACCTCACCGCCAACGCCATCACAGCCCTAACCCCCTTAATCTCGAAAATCTCAGCGCCCACCCTCTCCTCCCTCAACATCTCCCGCAACAAACTCCTCGATCTCGCCCCCCTACGTCACCAGTATCCGGCATTGAGGACACTGCATGCATCGGACAACCGCATCGCGGACCTGAGTTTCGAGGCTGTTAGGGGCCTGCATTATCTGGATGTCAGTGGCAATGATATTGAAACTTTGGAACCCCGAATCGGGCTCTTGGGGCGGGAGGGGTTGCACACGCTGGTGGTGGGGGCAAATCGGTTCAGGGTGCCGAGGAGGGATGTGGTGGAGAAGGGGACGGAGGCGATTTTGACGTGGTTGAGGGGGAGGATTGGGGAGGAGGGGTGATGATGATGAGGAGGAGGAGAGATGTTGTATGGGTTATGAGGGAAATGTGGGAAGGGTATGTGGAGGAGCATTGTTATGCCGGTTTGATGAAACGGCAAAAAGGGGTGAGGAAGGTTGGGAAGTCTTTCACAGTGTTTGTTCAATTCGCTTTAAATGTTGGCAGCATTCTTGAAGCAACGATTTGATGTTCAGCGTTAAGATCATTTCATTTGTCCCTGTTGAAGCTCAAATAAATCCTGTGGTCTTCCCAAGAGATAGCTCAAGTATATTTCCTCGTCATTTTCGTGGTCAGCCTAGCTACACGTCCCTTCCCCCCTTTCTATTCCTTTCATTCATTTCCTGTTCTAAGCCGCCGGCACGGGCTTGATCTCCAACTTCCCCTCCTTGGCCCACGAAGCAACGACATCATCGACATCCTTCCGRTAYGCCTGCTGGCTATGGCACTGCTCCAAGAAGACCTTGTACTTCACCTTCAGCAGCTGCTTCTCATGGCTATCCGTCGTGGGCTCGACCGCTTTGCCCGGCTTGCTCATCCGATCCATGATATCCCACAAGGGCTCGGTGTTGCCGTCCTTATCCGCCGAGGCGGCTTTGGCGCCCAACATCGCGGCGCCGTGCACCACCGCGGCGTGCACGTACTGCGGGATCAGGACGGGCATGTCGCAGGCCGAGGCCATGAGTTCCATCAGGATGCGGTTCTGGCACTGGGAGCCGGACATGAAGATGGATTTGATCTGGTGGCCGGATTGGTTCATGGTCTCGATGATCTGGTGGGTCTGCAGGGCGATGAATTCCATGGTGGCGTAGTAGTAGAGCGCCAGYCCRTCGACGGTCTTGTCGGAGGAAAGGCCGATGGCGGCGCCGGTCATGCGCGGGTCGGCGATSGGGGAGCGGTTGCCGAAGAGGTCGCCGTAGAAGAAGAAGTGGCGGCCYAGGTAGGAGACGCTGGGGGCTTTGGCTTTGGCCTGCATGTCCTTGAGGTGCTCGTTCAGGTARTCGTAGATGTTGGTGTTGTAGGAGTCGGCGATGGACATGGCGTTTTGRAAGGCTGGGTGGGTTTCGAGGATGTGCTTGAGGAGCTCGCCGGTGGCAGATTGGCCGCCCTCAGCCATCCAGTAGCCGGGGATGAGGACATCACGGTAGGGGCCCCAGACSCCCTTGACAAAGACGGGCTTGGGGGACATGGCGATGTGGCAGGTGGAGGTACCGGCAACGGCGGCTATACGRGTGAAAGCTTGGTTCCGGTCGTTGCTGGCGTAGTCGGGGCTCAGGGCGGACTGTTTGAGGTTGACCTTGGCGCCGACGGTGCCGACCCATCCTGCATAGGCGTCGATGACACCGCTTCCTACTGCGATGCCGGCTGGTAGGCCGAGGTCAGAGGCTGCCTTTTGGCATAGCGTGCCACACTTTTCACCAGCGGAGCGATAGGTGCCATTCTTTTGGTGTCAGCYTAGGAATCAAGGAAGCTTGCAGAGTWGACTTACTACTTTGTTGACGCCGCCCAGACGCTCAAAGTCGTTCTTCACCAGGTCACCAAGACCAATGGCCTCGAGAAAGTCGCCCTGCCAGCCTTTGACACTGCCATCGACCCCTACGGGCACGTAGCCTTGCTTGCAGACGGTGCTGCAGAAACTCCGGTTCTCATTGCCTGTGGCCATGTGGGTCAGAGCATCTGCCAGGTCGTAGAACTTGCATCGGTCAAAGAGTTCCTTGGGCATATTGTTCTTCAACCATAAGACTTTGGGGATCTCCATCTCAATGGACATGGTACCCCCAACATATCGCAACAGGTTATGCTTGGTGTCGTTGATCTTCTTGGTCTCCTCTTCAGGCCTATGATCGAGCCAAAGGACGACATTGCGATCATTGTCGTATTTGGGGGCGGTGACTGAGACCGGCTCGTCGGTATCGGAGGCGAAGACGGCGAGAGAGCATGTGGCATCAAAGGCAATTCCTCGAATGGTATTCGGGTCAATGTTGTGCTGATTCAGGATGCGGTGGACGGATTGGCAAATGCACCGCCACATGTCATTCGTGGATTGTTCCTGTACTGAATGTTAGTCCTGCCATAATTTCCTGCCGATTGACTATGGGGACGACAAACATAATAGCCATGCTCGGGCTGCCATAACCCAATATTCTCTGACGCCAATCCAACAATATCACCATGGCTGTCAATGACACAAGCTCGGGCGCTGCCAGTGCCCACGTCAATGCCTAGAACGTGTCAATGCTGAATATTTGAGCAGCTTGAAAGATTGCATACCAATGTAATGATCGGTGTGAGGATTGAGCTCATTGTGGGGATCCGTGGACATTTGCCGAGACTGCTGGCGGAAAGGTTGTCTGAAGGGGAGCGAAGACATGATGTAAATACAGTCAAGTGAGGACTGATGAAGGTGAAAGCAAAATCAATTGTTACT
>MSTJ01000488.1:0-21014 GCA_001956345.1 Ramalina peruviana
ATCTACGTATATCTACGTATGCAGAGCAAAGATGAAGCCTTGAAGTTCTTGCCCGGTCACTGCTACAAGGATCCAGAAAGAGAGCAGAGTCTATTGGCTGCACCGCCATTCCTTCACACCACACCTCATCCTTTTTGACAAGGTGAGGTATCTGCTACGTCTTTATACCTTCATTCCCCTCTGGGAAATCTTTTTACCTCTCATTGGATGATCATCGTGGTCGGAAGATCGGAGCCCGGATCGGCCCTCCAGCCGTTGAGGGTTCCGGACTCCGCAGCGGCTTTCCAGGTACGATGCACAACGACCCATGTGCCAAAGGATGCCTAGCTTACAACATCATGCTTCTGAAGGTCAACCTGCTTGGCTATAAGAGGCTCCTCAATCGTCAAACACGAGCTGCATACGAGGAAGTTTCCTCATCCCTGAGACTGATTCATAATACCAACCGCTTCTTAACCTTCTCCGACTCGAATTCCTTGAGACCCCTACATCACCAGCATTACCAAAAATGCGTCCCGTCGCCCTCACCCAGTCGCTTTTGTTCGTAACCAGCGTGGTCGCCCTTCCAGCTATTTTTCAACCCCGTCAAGGCCTTGCATCAGGCTCTGCCTACGTCTCCGACCTAGAGGCCGATGTATCTGCCTTGAGCACGGAGATAACGTCCATCACTTCGGCAGACTCCAGCGCAGATATCGCAGTGATTACCGCCGATATTGACACACTGACCGGCGACCTTTCCTCTTTGGACGCGGCCCTAAGCTCGGCGGCCCCTGTGACGAAGCGGGACGGCCTTTCCTCGCCCGCTGAAATGTCAGCCCTGCAGCAACGGCAGACCGCCCCAGACGTCTGTAGCACCGCCGCGGCAGTTGCAGCCGATGTCGAAGCTCTGACGGCTTCCGTCGATACACTTCTTGCTTCTGACTCACTGGATCCCACGACTGCGGCTGAGATAGAGGCTACTCTTGAATCTCTCGCTGCGCCTTCCCTCCCTCTGCCCGGCTGTTGAGAGGATTGGACTCTCTGCAAAGTTTAGGACAGTCACAGGAGCTCATATAGTTACATTTTCAACAAAGAAGTATGATGACGTGGAGGATGAGGGAAGCGGATGCACAGGGGCAGTCGAGGAAGCGACAATTCAACATTGCTAAGTCAGGTCCAGTTAGGTGGCAGGATGATTTTAATATGATTCGGACATCTATGGATACATCACGATATTGGAGGTAGTTGCTCCAATATTAGAGAAGAACACAGAATCAAAACACAAATCCATATCAGCTCTTCAAGTCTGATACGTGCAAGACTACGGCGGGAGGAAAAGGACAACCCTGAAACCATTCATTCATTCGACTGCCTTCTCTAATCGTCCTCCAAGACATGCTGCCACCCTTTCTCTCCGCTGTTATTCAACGATGCAACGCTTTGGCGGCACTTTAGCAAATGCATAATAAGCCATCATCTTCCGAAATTCCCAAATCACATCGAGGACCCATTCGCATCTGCTCATCCGCTTGCCCCAAAAATCTCCTCTGTGAGGTGCCASGCCGTAGTTGTTGAGATTCGATCTTTTGTCCGTCGCGAGACCGTTCCTTCCACCTTCAAATTTTCTCTCCATTCGATATAACAGCATGTCTCGCTTCTGGCCCCACAATGTCTTTGCCATCCGCTCAAATGCCGATACCCAGCTTGGCTGCCCGCCTGCTAAATCATTTTCTTCGCCAATGGCTTCTCATACACTAGGCGAATACCCCAGAGTTCCTCATCATATCCCATCTTCCTACACAAGCAATAGACGCCCCGTTAACATTTGAAGTAATTCCCCGTCTTCAGTCGCTGCCCGTCCATCCCCCCTTTCTTCACCGCCATTATCGGCTGAAWTGCCCAACGGCAGGCGCCTTGCGTATGGCATCCCGTTGAGGTCAAGGGAAGGGGAGGGCCGGGCAATTCGAGAGCGTGGCTGGGACTCGCGGTATCCGATATGGAAGGCCAAAGGATTAGCGTCCGGGATCGACCGCATCACTCTTGGATATGCTACCGCCGCTAGATAAGCGGAAGTCTGAGCTAAGGAGAGCAGCAGCGTCGCATTGATATCTCCATCACTTCGAAACTTGTCTTGAGGGGATGTGGTCCGAGAGCTTCTTACATCTGGTATCTCTGAGTCCGAATCGTGGAAACATCCATTGTCCTCAAGCATCTCTGTTCATTCGTGCTTCGATTGTCGACATCCTTCCGGTAGAGCATGGTGCGGCCGAGAGTCATGAGTAGCTGTTGTACTGTGCTCCTAAACAACTCCGTCAGCGCGCGGGCGATTGACCACATAGATGTTCCTCAAGTTTAGTCATGGTTCGTTAGGAGGCTGCTGCCGAACAGACATTCGTTCAAATTGGACCCGACCACTCCGTGAAAAGGTTTCTCGGGACATGGGTGTTTACTCATTCGATAATTCACGAASGATCCGACGCGCCGAAATCATGTCCGGCCGCCATGCGGGAGAAGCAGAGCTTGCCTCTCGGGTCCTGCTTTCACAGGAATACCTGTCAATCCTGGCTTCTATCATTCTGCGGGCTTCATCGGRTTTGGCATATGCCAAAAGGCGATGCAATGTGTGATGGAGTCTCGCAATCTTCCTCTACCGTCCATTAACTCTAGTGCTTGACATCTGGTAGTTCTCTGGTATCAATTAGTATGGCAATGCTACCCTCTGTAATGGCATTCGGGACACTCTACTTTACGAGTAGTACCTCCTCACATTCAATGGTCACGCAAGAGCACGCTGGTGGTCAGAATAAGTCAGTAACGAAGTTGATGAGAGTCGAATGCGTATTGACTCTATTCGAATATCAAGTCTTACTCTTCTTTCTCGTCGAATTTCGATCCTCGCCACCAGCTGTCCTTCCAATTACCAGAATCCAGCGCAGCAATTCGTCTCGATCTTTGTCCTGCGTTGAATGGATACGTGATTGTTTCTATCTCTCTGGGGAAAATCTATTTAAGCTATGCTGTGTGGAGATTGATATCAATTACCCCCTTTTCAAAGAGAAGCTGAACCCCTACGAAGTATGTTGTGCTGTTTAATAAAGTAGCATCATGTTCGTAAGTCAATTGTCTTATCTGTACGACAGATGTATGATGAAGTGAGTTACATCGGGAAACAAGGACAAGGGCAATTGTGTGTGAAAATGGTCCGCTCATTGCTGCAACCGATCGAAACAACAACGGAGGATTTTTCCGTCTTGAATCTGAATTTTCGCTCCATTGCGATTGCCGGTCAGTCTGATGACAACATACCGTATGACTGAAGGGAATACCGCGTGGCCGGTAAATCTATGGCAGCCAGGTTGGGTGATTGATAATAGGGTTATCTGGCTGATCAAAGGGTTTATTGACCCGGAGATCACGAGTGCCAGGTTTGAAAGCTTCTAGTAATTTCTATGGAACGCCACGGTGCGCGAGTTCCTTTGAAAGTGCTTTGGAGTGATCTATAGCGGCCCATATGCTCCATGGAACAGGGAGAGACAGCTTGCTCGATAGGGTCAGAAGATTCCTACTGAATGACCCAGCAGTTAAAGCAATACGTGCAGGGGTGACCTTGCGGGAGGACCGCTGGTATTGAAAAGAGCGTGGCATGGAAACTATCGAGGAGCTCGAGAGAACTGGAGCTATAGCAGACTAGATCGGAACAGCAGCAGATTGAACCAGTGCTGGAGTCGACTGAATTTGAGCAGATGCCCTCTACGGAGGATTTGACAGTGCCGATAGACTGTCTGGACAGAAACCTCGGCCGGTAGCGAAGCCTGATGTTCCGCGGATGCTGGCGCGTCCGTCTACTTAATGTCTGTGAAGATGTCCTGGTGCTTGGCTGACTCTGGACGGCTTGCCACGATAATTTGGAATGAGGTGAGACTGGTTCATGATGATCTAAAGTCAGCAGATGGTCTTGATAATTTGCAATCGTATAAAATAGATGTACAATGTTTTGAAAAACGAGACACGCTGAAACTTCTGTGGGTTCGGCTAATGGCTGGGACAGAATGAGTAAACGCCTCAACGTTCATCTTTAGGCGACCGAGCATGATCGTAATGAGGTTGATTGGTCATTATGGACGCCCACAGCCTAATGAAAAGATGATCGAAGGCCGATAGGTAGGCTGAAGTATCTGGCGCACCAGCGGCTAGACTGCCGTCGTCGTGGTTGCTGTAATTAGCAACCTTGAAACGTGAGCGCCAACGCCGAAACGCCGAATACCAAACGCCAACCTTGCAAAAAAAGAAAAAACAGACAATCTATGCCGCCGCCTCAGCGGCGCGGCGGGCGCGGGCACGGCGCTTCTTCTCCTACAGAGGCGTTAGCATTGCTCACTCAGAGACAAGCTGAGGTCATACCCTCCTCCTCTCCTTCTGCTTCAGGGTCGACCCCTTGGCTCGGGCAGGTGGAGGGCCTAATTGGGCCCTGCAAAGGGAACGGTTCGAAACCTAGAAACTGCCGCAACGCAAGAAAGGAAATAGGCGCTAAGCTTGGACGTGGGGGGTTCTTCAGGTCTTGCCAAAAGAGCAATCCAGACGATCCTTGGTGCAACTCCGGGACACCACTCCCGGAGACCAAGGCCGTCTCCTCCACCGCCTCTGTCGCGGTGGCTGTTGCCCCCATGGGTGGGTTATCAAACCTGCCCCACTCCTCCTCCTCCTCATCCTCCTCCTCCTCCGCGGAAATGGATCGGGAAAACATGCCACCTCCTGGTCGAAACCCACATGCGCATCTCTCCCTCTCATCTGCAATTTCTATGGCTGCCAGTGCGGCATGGTACATCTTCAAGCTTCCCGAAATTCATATCCACGAAAACCTTTTTCAGGGGATTCTTTTCCAGAAACAACGCAGAACTTTTTCTTTACATACGAATCTAGCTCATTAGCGTCTACGTAGCTACGGAGTACTTCCAGACAGTCTCGATAAGACATTCGATATCCGTCCCAAAGTAGCGGCAATAAAACATACGACCAGCATGAATAAGAAACATTGCGGACGTATAGTTCCCATTTCTGGCAAAGGTCGTTGGTCCCTCGGAACATATCGTTGATTGGCAGCGTAGGAGGCTTTGCATCTCTTTTCTTCAACCGGAGTCTTCTGGCAGCGGCCTCCTTGGATGGCTCGCCTGGCTGGAGAGATGGCGTTGCTGGGTTCTGATGCCTAACTCTCTTAGAACGCTTCTTGTTTCCAGAGGAGGTGTGATGAAGTCCATTCCCCTGTGGCTGGAAGCCAGCTGTCGAATCAGCCATCTGGAGTTCAGGGTCCGAATATGGATAGTACTTGATGGATGGAGAGGTGTGAAGAGGTGAAGAGGAAGAAATTTCGCGAGGGAAAGAGGGATTCTGGATACTTCATCCTTCGACACAATGGACAGATCCTCGCTCGCTATCCGAAATGGTTCCATTTTGAAAAGAATGACTCCCGAGGTTTCTTGTTCGGATCTAGAAAGCTTGTTTATAAAATAACTTCAGAGTTCTGCAAGCTCTTTGCAGGCAGCGATCGAGGATCAGAGGACCTTGGCTCATCTCGGCCGCGGAAGACGGAACTCAGCAGGGGCGGAGTGTCGCTGTCCTTCAGCAGGATCATGGCGAGAAGAAATGACAGACCTGGCCTGACGTTGATGGTGTATGATCGGATGGAATGAAGCGTCGACAGGCTCATTGCGACTTGTGGTGACTTGACGCGAAGACTGGTATGCGAAGGATCGACACCTGCCAGCGATCGCATAGCTTTTGAAGATCGACTGCAGGGCCTCCTTTAGCGCCACTGTGTCCTGCTTGGGATGTAGCCGTGGCGGTATATCGAACGGGAGCCCTAAGTTCTACCTCCTGGTCTCGGCGCGAGAAACCTTCTGAAATTTAATCGATGGATTGGCGTWAARAACGTATATGAGGGCCTTCTGAATCATAATAAAGGTGTAAAAGCGGAAAGGGTAGCGGGGGATACGAGGGCATGGACAGGTGTAGGAATGAGACTTGCCTACGCAAGCTCATCAAAGTAGATAGCCGAGCATACATATTCAAGTCGCTGTACTCCTTATTGATAAAGTAGGACGGCTACCGCCCTCTCCAACCTGGAGATCTGACTGTAAGGCATGTCTGAAGTTGGACTGACCACTGCTACCGTCTTTATCGCCTTCTTTCTGGTCATCTTTCTGATTACACAAAATGACACCGCGTCGGCCAAACTCGGCTTTCGCTGAAGTATTTTCTTTTCGAGCTTTAGGGCAATAAAGCCTTATTTGAATCGCAGCAGATATTGTATCATTGTCTCTTAGCCCCAGTGTTAAGCCCGCCCGTATTTCCTTGTAGCGCAAAGGGGCCAAATCGATGGACCCTCTCCTTCCAGCCGTCATAATATAATGCAATCGTTGCTGAAGTCCAAAGTTCTAGAGCATCCATGCAAGTGATCCAATACGGGCAGACTGGCCTTGTTTCTCTTTCAGCCATCAGTGTTGCGTTCAGCCGTTGCAATTCGGTCTGAAACACGGTGCCCGATAGGGCTGTGCGGGTGATGGCCGCCGCGGCGGTGATGTAGCCCGCACACAGCCGGGACCAGCGTAGACCTCAACCCAATAAAGAAAATGGAAAAGCACCCAGGAGAGACTGACGAGATAGGCGGGATTGCCAAAAGCGAAAGATATATATTTTGATTCTCCGTTCGTTTGTCAGACACAGGAGAAGATGAGAGGAGGATGTATCCACCTTCGGCAGGCAAGCTGTCCATCAGAAGGCATCTATCTTTTAGTAAATCTTACATCCTGCCCAATTCGAATTCTTCTGGGAGGTCATCTTGCGTGGTTCAAATGTTCATGGAGTCCCAGTATACTCTCGAGGATCGTCCTCTAAACATCTCCATATCTAATCGAGCCGTAACGATAATGATGGCGCGTTCCCTTATTTCATGTATATCTGGTGCCTCCATTAATTCACCACGTTCTGCCCGTAACACGTCCTTGGCCGAAGTCAATTCATCCTCGCCAAGTTCAACCGACCTATGCTCGGCAACTGTGCCCAACAGCTTCTCCTTTGCGTTCGCATAAAGGCATAAACTATATGTATAGTCCCCAGCTAGATCCCAAAGACAAGCCTCTTCCTTTCGTTCTAAGTCCAAGCCRCACTCTCTGGCTCAAAGCAGAATTTCAAACTTTTGCGGAAAGCAAGAGTGAATGGATGGTTGCGATGACGACCACTTATTGGTCATTTATCAGGATATGAACTCTGATTCGCTTGCGCAGAAGTATTGTACAGCAATAAAGCGTCAGATTGACCCTCTAAGACTTTGATCAAAGCCCTCAAGCTCATAGCAGGAACAGCGAAACGGCCAGGACGTACCTGCTCTAGCTTTTGCATGCGCAAGAGAGAACCTCGCACTTCTGGTTAAAAGCGATGATTTGCCTGTCCTACTCTGTGACCGCTCTTACGAGGGTTTTGATCTGGTTGTCATTGTCGCTAAGCGTACTGGCTGCTTGACCTTGAATGGTCTCCCCGTATTTCAATCGGTCATAAAGAGGGGCCAGAGAAAATGGATCGGGTTTAGGGGCTGAGCTGGGCATCATCTGGTAAAAGATATAATGGATCAAGTATATCTGTGGTGGTTGACGTCGGTGTAGAGTAGATAAATCGTGGGTAAGGTGGATGTGATAAATCTGGTGGTTCGTGGGTCTTTCGTATTTCCAGTTGGTGAAAAGAGTGAAGGGAAAGGTTGGCCGCTTTAGCCGAATAAAATCGTATTCGAGGAAAGAGTCGATTGGGAAATTTTGTTAGACCGCGGATTGGCCAGGAAATTCGAAATAATGTCTGTGCGGAGATCGATTTTTCTTCTACTTACTACGGTTCTCTGCTCTCGATAATCATTCTTGTTATCTACAAAACTCCTTTGGGCGGCTGGCTTCCTTTTCTATAGGGTTCTAGGATTGCCCATCCACTCCTCCCTATCTCGTCTGTGCTGGCGGTAAAGCCCCTTCGTGAATACCTCCAGTATAACCTAACAAGGATCTCGGGAATTTTCGAATCCAGTAATGTCGGATCTATGCCGAATACATATACCCAATGGCAATCTAGTTTTCCTATGCCGCTCCCCTTGCAGCAATGACAGGCTTCCCTACCCCTCTCGCAGACAAGGCCCGTCGAAGGCAAGCAGTATACGGTAAGTCAGGGTTTCTAGCAAAATAAGGATTCAGTCAAAAAGTTGTTCGTTCGAATACCAGATCAGTAGCTTCTTCATGAAGTTGGTAATATATGCATAAAGACGCCTGCGATTACGATCTAAGATCGAGGCAAGCTTCCAGATTATTTAAGTCTGCGACTAATGATATTGAGAGTAAGTAAAATCTTCAGCTGCTGGATATACCGCCAATCGAAGCGGCGTATTCCGGAATTGATAGCCGTGACCATGCCACTGGATTCCAAGGTCACCCGGCGGAGCTCATGCTCAATCTCTCTCTCTTTTTGCGTCGAGCCATTCGTACCAAATATATGCGTACCGAGATTATCTGACCCACGTCCACGTTGTCGGCTAGTATGAACCCTCCCATTGGGCTGGTCTTTTGGACGTCTGCGTAAGCCAGGAATCATACTTACTATACACGCAAAGCTGATTCGAAGTATCTGCCGCGTCCAAGTAGTATTCTCCGAACGCCCTTTCATACCTCTTCTCTGCCTTCGCAAGGTCTAGCTGGAGTAGTGCGTACATCCTTTGCTAGCGTGGTGCGACGGAGCTTATATCGCCGATCTGCCCCAGTAGTTTGAGGTAGGCGGCTTTCCGCTCCTCATTCACGGTATGGTCCGAGACCATTCAAAGTTGTGGCGAGTCTCTTACTTGTGACTCAAGCCCTATGGCGGTAGGAATGATCTGTTCCAATCTTCAAGGTCGACGGTKACTCATAACCGTCTTCGGCTGGAAGAAGCAATTTGTATAACGGATTTTGCGCATAACTGATGTGTCGGCTCGGTCATGTTGTCCGTGCCGGGGATGATGTTTTGAGCATCCACATATCGTTCCGTAAGATAGAAACGGCGCAGCTGGATCTTCGGGTGATACTTGGTGGAGCTGATGAAGCCTCTGATGTACTTGTCGTCCTCATCGATGCGTTCCATCAGGTCCCTGATACTTGACACGGCACGGTCCCTAAGCACGTCAACGAATCCTGGCGCAAAGTTCACCTCCGACTCTTCCCGATTAACGATCTTATCTTCTTTCAATTCCGCAAGGGCTTTCTCGTACATATCTGCCTGCTTCTCCCAGGAAGCGGCTTTCGTGTGACACAAGTTCGCACGATCAGATAGATCCTCTTTTTATCGGCTCGGGATTATAGGCGAGTCGTAAGTACCCCTATGTTACCTGGGGGTCACCGGCGCGACGTTGATACTCTGAGGCTTGCTGGAGGCTTCAGGTGAGACAATGACAGTCTGAGTTTGTCCCACTTTGATCGTCGCAACTTTCCACCTAAGGGCTTTCTTTTTAGCCTTGTAGCCGTGAAGCCACCTGATTAGTGTCGGCAGTATCTTATAATGTCGGAAGATATGGAAAATGTGCAGGAATTCTAATCTTTTGGATTTCACTCCAGGCTTTACAGCTGTCTTTGTTCTGCTGCTCCTCTTAGCGTCTGCAATGTCTAGCGATTGCTCTTTGGTATGATTGATCCCATCATTCTGAATGCACACACGCCCTAATGAGATTGGTATTGTATCACCTTATGATGCAGGCTGCTCGTATGACTGTCGTGCTCGATCGACGAGCTCGATACGTTCTCTTCTCCTTGCCCCTGAAAGGCTGCCGCCTGACGGTCGCGTGGGCAAGTTCGTCTTGTTGCCTCTCATTCGATTACCTGGTATGTCCACGCGTACTCGTTTCGGAATTCAAAGAACCTAGTACTTTGAATATGGGTGGGTTAGCAAAAAGGGGTAGGAAGGCAAAACTTGCGAAGTCTTTCCAAAACCGCAGGGCTCCCAAAGGTCTTTCAATCTTCCATCAGCGACGACAGGGGTCTGATTCCAGGCTGGTCTAGCCTTGCTGTGTCCGTCTCTGTAAATTTGGCGTATGTATATGCAGTAAATGTAGCTACTGCAGTCATGCATTGAATCGTTGCAACCGTTCTCTCTTTGAAAATGGCATTGACACGATATCTCCCCGCCTCACACAAGGGGCAGCCCATCACAGAGTTTATGTTCAAGACGGCGAGCATTTACAAACGAGTATCCACGAGACTTTGAATTCGGTGGTGACGCGCCTTTTTAATAATGATTCTTAATGATGATCTGGCGCTACGGTGTGAAGCAATTTTGAAACGCCCTTCTGATGGTGATTGTTATACTGCCGCGAGACAGCTTTCTTGGGCGCATGAAACAGATGCATAAGATGCCATGCTTGATAGAGCTGAGGACAGCAGTCCGCTGCGAAAAGTTCAAGTTCGCCTGCATGTCGGGGGGAAAGGTGGCGTCGTCCGTGCCGGCGATGAGGTTCTCTGCATCCACACAGGGTTCCATGAGATATAGACGGCGGAGTCAAATCTTGGTTCTTCTCCGTTTGGATCTTTCAGGGCCCACATTTCCAGTCTTTCTCGCTGATTGAAGGCGCCGTACTGCTCCGATGACATATGTGCAAATGATAAGAACTATTCGATGTCCTTGTACTCAATGAGCCTAGTTCAAGGTATTCGTATGGCGAAGCCCTTGTAGATTCAGGTCGCTTTGACATCTTTAGTTATCGGGCCTTGACGCTTTTCGCATCAGCTTTCTGCTTCGACTCGCTTTTACTGATGGTATTGTTGCTGACGACAATCGTTATTTTCGAAAGAACCGAGTGCTCCCTTATCACCACTCTATTGCTGTGTCTACTGAGCAGCCTCTCCCAAGCTTTCAACAAGCGATGATAGCAAATATTGCATATTTCCCCCTCAAATGTGGTGATTGAATAGCGGTGGAGAAATAGTAAGAAGAAGTTGGTTTTCATCGGACTCCTCAGCTACTACCAATCCGTTTTCGCGGACGATGATCCTCAGTATCAACCAGCGGCATATTCAGTCGAGGGATACCTAAGTCTACGAGTGCGGCCAGAAATTTGCATGGTACAGGAGAGCTTGTATGCCTGTTCGACAGAGTCAATCCGGTGGCAAGTTTTTTAACTATTAAGACCTCTTGCACCGCGTCTCTATGTTTTATTAATGGAAGTACAACACCATTGATATCGTCGATAAAGCTGACCAAGATCTGTGATCGGTATATCTTGGCCCGACCTTGGAACGATGTGTATGCTCGCAACTGACGTCCTAATTGTTTGCATTCTCTTGCTTTCATTTCTGCCGCTGGAATTGCACCACGTCAATGAGGTTGTCACAATGGGCGTTCGTCTCATCATATTCAATATGGACGACGGTTCTGTCGGTATTACAGGCGGGTGCTGCGAAGGACGAAGGAAGTGTCTGTGACCTCATTGAACTCCTGGAAAGATCCAGCGAATTCTAACTCTGTAGGCCAGTAGTTCGATTCAACCGAGGACCATTCATCTGAACTTAATATGACTGGGCTGATCATTTTGCTCTGAAGATGGTCAACATCCTTCTCCTTTGGAGAAAATTCTTCTTGCAAATACACACCATCTCTTTCTCCTTTGCAAGCTTTGGATAGCGTCATCGGACTATCCTCTGGACAGACCGAAAGCCTGCTTGGGCGCCTCATAAACTGAAGCCGAATCACAAGACACCATTTCAACAAACCATCTTTGCCAAGAAAGATATTTTTATACCTGTCAAATGTTAAATCTTGGGAGATCAAATTACCGCCACCGCGAGCGCTATTGGTCACAATGATTAGCGCCCAATCGATAGCATTACCTATCTTTATGGACCAAGTTTCCATGGGAAGCTGATGGAGAGTCAGTGTATTGAAGTGATACCCAGTGCCCGAAGATGCGAAGATACTGCCGAATTGGATGTCGGTGTTCCTGAACTGGGGTAATATCGAACAGCTAGGTAAGATCTTCTTAGGCCGAATTTCAAGCCGTATTGTTTCAGTGTATAATAGTTAAGGATCTTATGTATTTTCCACTTAGTGACATTTTGATCGCAACCCTTGATTTGGTATCGCTGCGGACGCAAATAGCTTGCCTGATCCGGGTTGTCTTGGATTTTGTCATCCGCAAAATTTCTAGGAGTCCTTTCTCGTGCTGGAGTATACTCTCTTCCTTTCCCTCTTCGGGCACAGTCACCTGATTTGCTCTTTCGAGATTACGGAGCGTGAACTTTACGTTAGCGCAGAAGAAGCCGAGATCCCGAAGGAAGATGTGGACACCAGTCTGCATCCAACTCAAGGATGCCACTGCTTTTTCTGAGAATCCTCAATTGGCGGACCGCCGGGCTGCAAAACTCTCCATATCACTGCTTTTGCTTGCAGAGACAGATCTTAAGCAGGACTTAGCAACCAGTTCGAACCTGCGAAATCTGTATTTTGAGACCAACCCTTTTGAGAGTCTTATATGCCTTACCTTGCATCAGAACTTCTCTCCAGGGCTGGATGAGACGATGCACATGACTGCATAGCACATGTATCGGAAGCAACTGATTCTGTGCTTGCAATTGACAAGCGAACTGGTCCCGGGGAATGAAAGTTGACCTGGTAAGGCGCTTGCTCATCCTGACCTTCCCACGCACAACCAATGATCCTAGGTGCAGCTACAACGTAGGGCAAGTAGAGATTTGCCCGGGTACTTGCTGCTATTGGTTGTGTGAGACAAGAAAGTATGGCCATCATAACTTTGACGAGAAGGTCTCCAAGGATGAGGTCACATCAAAGTGATATGGCGATCTTGGTTTGTCCATTCTCCGTTGGGCACTTCAATTCACTTTCTGCGTGCAGCTATAGAATCCTAGCTGCTGTCATAGCGTAATATACCACTGATGACCAGAGAACGCCTGATCCTGGCCACGCGAAGTCACGTTTCTTCTGCCGCTGATCGGGATGTTTGGATCCATGGTTGCTGGTTGCTAGAGAACGTCTCATCGTGTGGTCGCTCAGTTCTGGGGGCAGTCTGACTCTGTTTGAAGTAAGCATGGGAGTATTCAGATTGGACAAGGAGGTTTGGTCCCAATCTTTACAAGGCCGACCTGTGAACGAGGGCTTGCTAGTCTTGCCATGAAATATGTACGAATCCTTCCATGTGACAGCCAATAGCCGGTTGTTTGGGTCTCAACTGTAGCTGGTCTGTCTAGATCTTTCCCCGAGACGGTAATGTCCCCATTGCTGTCAAAACACTTGGGCCACTTGGGTTAGTTGGGGTTGTACCTCTTTCGCACGTTTGTATCTGCGACTTGTATTCAATCACTATTCCCAGGGCTGTAAGTCCACCATATATGCTTATGTTCAGCCATGAAGGCTTTGACCGGGAATTTTGGCCTTCAGAGTTCCATTCCCGTGCAGGTGCCACCCAGCTGGGGGGAGGTTTGGAGAGCACACCAGTCTCAGGCCCAAGGCACAATGAACGTTCTTTTCTTACGCTGGTCAGATGGCAAGCTCGTGAAGCATGACACGAAAGTACTCATCAAGCGTGAGTCTGCTAGTCTGCCATGTCTCAATTTGACACTGTCGGGATTGCCAATCGATTCGCCAAGTAGTCCAAACACTTCCATGCGTCTTCTGAATCTGAACTACCATCGAGATTCCGTTGTTGCTATTTCCGACCCTCAGCTACGCCTTTCCACGGTTTTGTCATAGTTTGAATCGTCAAAACTTGTAATGGTCTTTCAGCGCTTTGCGTACGAGCTTCTAGTTTGCACGGAACGTTTTGCTCTTGGTGGTAGTTAAAAGTTTTGAAGGTGACAGCAGAGATAAGAGGTGAATCCTGCACGTCTCAAAATACTTCGTCAGGGTTTCTTAGCGTTGGAGCGACTATCTTTAGCCTGTTGAAAAGTATCACCATCACCAATGGTTCAAGCAGCCAAGAACGCGATGAGAGATTTATTTGTAGGCTCCCCGACTCGATGTTCTGCTATTGACAGTCACCGTGGTCCAGCTTCCTCCGTCAAGCTCAAGACTCTCTCTTTCGACAGCTTTCTCATGCTCACGTGGCATTCTTGGCCAGCCGGGGACATTTTCTCTAGGCGATAGTTCAGCTCCAGACTCGTTACCCCAACATCATGGTCATTAGGGGTATCTAGACGTTGCTGCAGAAGTGGGAAAAGATTTGCTTGGGCCTTTGGCCAGTGCTTCGATGTACAGTCTACTTGGATTTGCCATGATGTCGACAAATTACACGGGTACCGAGCAGTGATGGAACCTTAGACCGATGGGAGATGGTCCAGATTGTTCAACGATTTTGGCAAGTGATCTCGGTCTCTCCGCACCCGTTTCAACCATTGATCAATTTATTCGAAGATCCGGAGAGAAAGTCTGAAGCGAAGTTTACATCTGATATATGAGCGAATCGATTCTGAGGGCTGTCGATTGACCAGAAACCTTTATTCATTTAGATCGTGAAACGTACCATTCTCTGATAGGCTCAGTGATCTCGTTAGTATTGGAACCCCAAATCCGAACATGGTTTCATGAGCGAAGTTGTCTGGTATTGAGCAGTAGCGTTCTTGAACATGCTCTCGATATTGGTTATGCGCGAGTCTGTTTCTCTTTCCCCATTCCTGGGGCAAAAGTCGCTTTCGGAGATGGAAATTGAACAGCGAAAAGCTGGGCAGACCTGGTCATGTGTTGGCGGATCTTGATTTCAAAAAGTTTTCGTCGATCGTTCCTCGTCCGCGCCCCGTCGGCCGAACAGACATCCTTTAGGGCGAAGTTCTATGTCTCCCCATAGCGGATAAGATAGCAGGTGTCATTTCAGATCTCTGCGCTGCTCCGATTGAAGAGTTGCACGCGACAATGTAAATAACAAATATGATATGCCTTTATACGCTGTAGGGGTCGAAGAAGATCATTTGCTGAATGCAGAAGTTGACAATGAAACACGTGTAATTAGCACATGGTAGGCGTAGAAATGTCGTATTTCGAAATTTCGAAAGATCCTGCATCTTGCCGACCTTCTGAACTATGATTGACATCCCACCAAGCTCTGCTGCTTGATAAGGCTTACCCGAATGGGAGCAGCAATGCCCCCATATCTCTGCAAAATTCCCCAACGGAATTCCGTTTCTCTGGGCTCGGGTTTCGATACTTGCCCAGATCAAACGCCACCGATCTCTGAGAGGTGATTGCGCGTAGCTGCCTGTGCCAGCTAATTCTTGAGTCAAGGTGCGGTGCGCGAAGTTTCATGCTCGACCTCATGCAAAGGATGTCCCATTCTCCTGCAACTCTCGATCCGTAGCTCGCATCTTGGAGATGAAGGCCATAACCACATCCATCCCATGCTTCTCCACTTACTGAGCTCGTGTATCTTCGCATGCATCTCAATGCAAACCCCAACATCCCAAGCCACAGAAGATCGGCTGTCAAGAGCGTTGGATTTGTGGTGAAGGCTTCGCATGTTGCGGGATCTCGAGATCTTGATCTGGTTTGAAGAAAACACCTTTGAAAAGATGGGTAGAAGACAGAGGTTGGGAGATAGGGAGAAGCATATGAAGACCCTGCCTTCCCCATCCACATGGTAGGTAGGAGCCATCGCACGTTGTCGGGTGGGTCAAAAGCCCACGAGCGCTGAAGTCATTGACTCAGAATCGAGCATTTTTCACGAAAAGAACGAGAACTGGGTTTTGATGATAATCCAAAGATAGAATTCTGAGGCTCACGGTGATGAACGCGGCTGTGCAGGTATGGGGACGTGGGTGGTGACTCTTCCTATGTCTGCTCTCACTTGAAAGCCGTCGAAAAACTCTGCGCACGTGTTGATCATGTGGTACGAGTTCGGGACATTCGTTCGAACAGCCATGCCATTGTGCTGTAAAGCTGACGGCGTGACCCTCGCGTGTACCAACAGGACAAGAGACTATATATATATATAGAGACACCGCGGCCACTTCAAACCAGAAAGGAGCAGAAGGTCATGCATGAACAAAGAAAATATTCAAGTGGAAGAATCCAGAAGATGTAGGTGACCCTGGATGGGAATGCAGTCAACATTCCACAACCCGTGAATACACCCCCTCCACAACTACTGTGAAGAAACGTATCAACCCCCATACTTCACGAATTCCATCCTCCCATCCTGCCAACGTGAAGTCCAGAGGAAGGACACAATTCACAGCTCCCATGCTTATCGCCCCAAATTTCACGGAAACATGAATGAGGCAGATATGGCGCTGTCAACGTCACACCAAAAAAAAAGGGAATCGTCATCAAGCTCGCCTTCGGCGGTGAAGACAGCCGCTGGAAATTGGACAGCGCTGCATGGAGAAATGCTGGGGGAAAGCTTGGGGCATAAATGGTGGACGTTTTTGTAGCGAAGAACGGTCCAAAGTCCGTTATGGGGAGAATGGAGGGGGGGAAAGGTGGTGAGATAGGCCATGAGTACGATGTATATATTGGTTTTCCGATGTTGAAGATGCTGCGATGATGTGGGCGGGGGAGGGGGAAGAGCAGTAGAGAGATTGCAGACGATGGTTGAGAGAGATGTTTTGTAGGGATGAGCTTTTTGGATCTGAGAGAGGTGATGATGGTGGCGAAGATGGGTGTTCAATATGCGCTAGGGGAGATTCAATCAAACGTGATGATTTTGTGCATTCAGAGCCTGAGGAGTGGTGGGTGAAGGAAACGGAATTTTTCTGCTATATGTGCTGGAGCGAATGGTGAATATTGAGATTCAGACGGGATTGACTTGCTTGTATCGTAAAGTCGTGAATTTATTCTATGGAAAGGGAATTTGGCGTACATAAGGCATAGTCGTGAATATTCTGATCCCGTCATTACACCATCTCCCTGTATATTTCCGAACATGAAGATTCATCAAGCATCATCAAAATCTCAAATCACAAGATGAAAAGCCCACCGAACATGAGGGTCACGCGAAGAAAGAAAGTCCCCAATCCTTCCCCAAACCTTTCCCACCCACTCAATACTCCATCCTCCCTAGTAGTAATCCCTCCTCCTGCGATCCCCACCCTTACTGCTCCGCCTATCATACTCATCCTCACTCGAGCTATAATCATCATACTTCCTACTCCCCCCCCCGACATGACTCCTACTCCTCCTCTTCTCCTTCTCCCTCTCCCTGTCCTTGCCCGCAGACTGGCCCTCCACAAACTCATCCACAAACCCGCCCACCTTCTCCTTGATGCGATCAATCGGCCCACTACTCTTCCGCCTCTCCCTCTTCTCCGTCCCGCGCTCGTACCGGCCATCCCGGCCCTCGTCGCGCTCATACRCYTTCTCCACCTTCTCCCCCCGCTTCTTCTCATGCTTCTTTTCCAGCTCGCGCGCGCCCCACGCCCCCGCCGCCAACCCCACCGCCGTGCCAATCGCATTGTGGCCGAGCTCGTGGCCGAGGAATGCGCCTGCCGCGCCGCCCGCAGCRGTGGCGCCGATGCTCTTGGCGCGGGATTTGCTGCGCGAGCGTTTCTCGTCCGCGCGGCGGGTCCCGCGGCGGCGCTCGCGTCGGTCGTCGTCATCTTCGGAGGAAGAGGCATAGTCGTCGCGGCGGTGGCGGCGGGGCCGATCGCGCGGGTCGAGGTAGGTGGGGGAGGGTGGGGGGTAGTAGGACCCTGTTGGGGCGCGGTGGCTGGTTGGTGTGGTGGTGGTGAGGGCGCCTGAGGCGTAGGTGTCGCGGGGGTCGGGACCGCCTGGAGGAGGGGCGTAGGATTGCGGGGAGGAGGGAGGGGGTGGGTAGTAGGGTGTTGAGCCGTAGCGGTCGCTCATTGTCGGGACGGTTTGGTGAGACGATGTGGTAAGGTATAGAGACAGGTCAGGTGATGATGTTGGCGGTGGTTGTACAATGTCCGRTAGRAATAGAATGGRTGAYGAGGGAAAGGCTTRGATGTTCGGAAGTCGCCGGATGGTATGGACTCGTGACGMAATGAGCTGGCTCAARAGATGRSTGTGGGTGAATAGATGGAGAGAGGAGAGCGGAGGGGTAGAAGGATGCCTAAATAGATSYGATGATCAGGCTGAKAAGTGGAGGACTTGATGGTTGCTTATGAGAGCACACCCTCAAAAGGCGCAGTCGATGGAAGAAAGCCTCGGATAGGGCTGATTGCGTCATGTCGCGCTTTTTCAAGGCTTCTGATTGGAAGAAAAGCGAGCAAGACGCACGGAAGTGGAGAGAAGTGGACCGATTGTGGCGGATGTTGTTGAGATCGTGTCGTCAGGGTCGTACAGCGTACAGCAAAAAACTGGGGATGAAGAGGGTGTGGCTGCAGGAGAAGATCGCTTCTATTCCAGAAATCTACTTGTACAAAGCCTTTTGGCTGCAGCGCGCCTAGCAAAGGCCATGCTCCCTATCTGCAAGTAGAATGACAGCAGAGCAACGCCACTCCTTTTCTTTAATCCTCCCAAAGGTCAAAGTCATCGGCAAGTTTCCTCCGCTTCGAAGGCGTGACCATACATCCATGGCTATATATCTCAGTCARTGTCTTTCGTGGTCTCATTACGTCGTCCTCTTCAACCAGCCTCTTCCGTTTTGCTGGCGAGACCAACCTCGATGACCGTGACGAGGGAGGGGTTGGTAATGAGGAGAACGGGTCGGAGTCGGGKATCGTTCGAGATTGTCCCTTCTGTGGCGTCGTCGCAAAYAATTTCCGGGCTGTGAGCGGCATCCGAGATTGAGCGGTWCGCTCYTGTAAAGGGCTKCGGGTCTGMTGTGGGGTGATGATGACGACTTGTGGTTTGGGGCTGGTYAGAGGCGGTCGAGCCTGTTCCAAGACCGAAAGGTTCTCTTCATCCTCTGAATCCGGAATGGCGCACWTGGATGMGGATTTTGMRGGGATKTTCTTCGTCGGTATTTTCTTCGTGAGTTTCAGATCCAGGCTTTCCTGAATTTGCCAGATGTCAGGCCTATATTGTCGCACCTTGGCAACCCATTCATCGCAATCCATGCAGACCCAATAATCGATCACGTCCTTCCAAGCGCTGTCTGCTGGCTTTGACAGATTGACGAAGACGACCTTGCCCCTYCGCTTCGCTCYGGAGTGGACAGACYTYGCAAACTCCCGRACCATCGTCTTCAGTCCATGTACGTGAAGKGAAGTTCCYAGKATCAACAGGAGGTCTGGCGAGGTTGCGAGATCGTACGAAACGATGTCTCCGATYATGTCTGCCGACGGATGTTCCTCCCCGTACAGAACGATGTTCGGCCGCAGTATGCCAATGGACGTGCCTCGCTTCCCTCGATCCTGACGTGATTGATCCACTTGGGCACACGACGGGCAGGTCGGAGCCTTGCCCGCCATCAGAGGACGTGTATGGGCAGGATCCCAGTAGAGGGTCTGCTGGCAAAGGGTGCATCGCAACCTTTTGAGATCGCCGTGCAACTGGACGACTTCGCAGCCGTGGTCGGTGTTTGAAGCTGATGAGCCTCCGACAAGTTTTCTAGGTCGTTCCATTGCCTTTTTTGAAAACCGAGACCTGGCGCCCTTTCCTTCGATGAGGTTGGTGCTCAGCCCTTGCCGTTCTTCCAAGCCGTCAATGTTCTGAGTATAGCACCTCACCATTCTCCTTCGATCTCTCAAGGTACGTATGAAGTTGTGGGTGGCACTTGACTTCTTGATGTCTTGGTGTATTGTCTGCCGCAGAGAAGCAATGAATTTGTAGAAGACGGATGTGCTGGTCTTGTCTTTCCAAATCATTGAATCGAACATGTCTTTTCCCTTAGTATTTGCGGGTTCCTTCGCCTTGGTCTTTGTGAGAGAGGGCAGCAGCACCGGCGGAGCTGCATGCTTTCTTGGGGAAGTCCTTGTTGGTGTRGTATGTGGYTGGGCTTTGTCMCGCTGGGATTGGATCAACGAGTAMAGCCCYTGCTCTGARCGAAAGTCCTGTTCGAGATCAGTCTGTGTCGGGCGTGAATGMAGYRAGCCACTCACTGGRATRCCACAATTGGTGGAAATGCCTGCTCCAGTGACTACCACAATCTTTCTGGCAGACGCAATGGCATCGGCAATGCCGTGAAGTTCTCTACAGCTGTATTGGTTGACCTCTGTGATGGCCATGATGATGATGTTGGTGGTGAAAATGAACGAAGCATTGAACGGTGCAGTGTAACATCAAAGAAGGAGTGACTCAATGGCAGGCAGTGATGCCCCTACCTCACAATTGAAGATGTGAAAGCTCGAAAGATGAAGTCCAAAATCTACATTAACGCGCTCTTTTTYCGAGACGCGCTCTTTCAGCCCTTATCTTAGCGTACTCTCTTATCTAATCTAAATCGAAATCTTGGCGCGTCTCTCCAGACTTTGTTGGCTCGAAACGGCGAATGCGCTYGTCATCGTCATCGACCCGTCCTTCACTCTGCACCTTTCCTTTCAAGTGCAGCATGATGTATCCATCCATACCCTATCGTCCTCCACCCCAGCCATGCCYCCACCACCTYCACCACCCCAGCACAAAGCCCAAGCCTCCCTGATCCAGCCACCCCTCCCCACCCCCCACTGGGGCCCCCAAACGGGCTCCGCCTTCACCGTCCGCGCAACCATTGCCATCCACGCAGCCCCCGAGGCTATCCTCGACACGCTGCTGAACACGGCAGAYTACCCTCATTGGAACAACTTCGTCCCGCGCGTCACCGTTTCCACCCCCGAGAATGAAAGTAAGAACCGATTGGCACAAGGCGTCACCTTCACCGAACACGTGGACATGTTTGGGAACGGTCGACCGTCTGGTATGATCAAAATGAAACTCGTCATGACGACGTTGCAGGATCACCACCAACCGCACGAGAATGCCGGGGCGGCACAAGCGCGGGAACGATATACGGTCGTGTGGTTGGGGAGGGCGTTGCCGGATTGGGCGTTGAGGTCCGAGAGGGTGCATGAGATCATGGTGGATGGGGATGGAGGCGGTGCGATGTATGATGTGTATGAGACTTTCAGTGGGGTGCTCGCGGGTGTGACGAGGTTGGTCGTGGGGAG
>MSTJ01000489.1:0-12167 GCA_001956345.1 Ramalina peruviana
GAGGGGGATGGGAGAGCAGGCGGATGGCTTCGCGCATGGTGGGTTGGAAGAGGCCGCCGTGGGGGGAGTGGTGGATCCGGTGCGTGGGCAGGGTTTGGCCGAGCGTCCAGAAGAGGTCGAGGGCTCTGTTTCCTTCAGCTGGTGGATTAAGCGGGGGGGAAGGGGATTGTATGGCAGGAAGGAGGGTGGGAGACGAACCTGCCCTTGTTGAAGCAGATGTCGTAGCTCGCGAGGGACCAGCGGTGGTTGCTCGGGTTGAAGTGGTAGCGTAGCGGGAGGACGCCCCAGATGAATGGGTCATCCATTCTGCGAAGATGCAGAGTGTGAGCTGAGGCTTGGAAGTATGGGTGCCGGGTGAGGTGGGGACATGATACGTACGTACACGCATATATGGTTCGAGACTTTGGGATTTATGATTAGCTCAATGATGCAGCTTCGACTGGGTGCGGGGAATGGTGTACCCGTTATTAAGCCCCGCTGTCTCTTGCTGACGTCTTCCCTATCATCTACGAGGTCCAAGAACCGATCAAGTCCATGCGCTCGTTGCGTGTTGGGGATGTTCATGAAGGTGCGAACGAGGGTGCCGATGCCGCCCATCACTATGACGGAGCCGATCCGCCATGGCAGGCTTGGAGGTAATGGCTCCGATGAATCAGCCATGAGCGGCGATTGGTGGCAAGTTCGAGGTCATCTGGATCGTCTTTCCATGCTGCTATGTTTGGACAGTAGAGCGCGAGCTCCGAGGGCGAACAAAAAACGGCACGTCATTTTATTTTTTGCCGAGCGCTTGATTTTGCGGCTGCGCTAGTTAAGAGGAAAGTATGTAAGGGGGTGCCGCTTCTACCGTCTCTGCTTCAAACAACCTTTCGCATGGTATGACGTTCTTTCACGGTAATAAGTTGAACCTCATGTTATTTGAGTTGCGAGGAAGAACGTCATTATGCTGCGTGCTATCCCGCCGTTAGGCTCATCGTGGACCACAAATGGATTTTCGGCTGGAAAGGGTTACTACGACGTTGTTGGGCCTCTACTCCGGATTGACAAGAAGTCTTTGTGCTCATTACCCTATTGGCTGCTCCGGAATCCTTGGCTGCTCAAAATCATGGGCAAATGTGTCTTGTGCTATCTTCAAATGTCCATTGGTAAGTGAGACGTGCGCGTCTGTCTGGCACGGAAAACCAATTTACTCATTTTTAAACTCCTACATGATTGTTCGAGAGTATATTTCCTCAATAGAAACGAGCAAGCTGCCAAATGTATCTCCATATGCCGAGAACGCTGTTGTCCAAGATGAGTGGTGTCCAACTCTCTATCGCTCGACCTAAACCCATTCTGTGTAAGCTGCATCTCAAATATCTAAGAACACATTAGCATCGGATAATGAGCGTTGCTATTGTGGCTCAACATTCCTCACTATTGCTTCTCATTTTACAAGCATAGCATAGACACAAGGCTCCGTATGGAATAAGAGTAAACGTTTGTCCAGCGCTCCTGGAGAAGACATCGCCGGCATAGTCGACAAAAATTCCTGTGTCTCTTTGGTCGGCTTTGACCGCGTAAATTGTCCCCATTTCAGTTGCACTGGTTCATCGTATATAAGTGTTCGGGAGGTAAGAGCGATTGGAATGAGGTGCTTGCAAGGAAAGGCCGTGACGTAGATTGCCGACGAGCGCGTAGGCGTCAAGAAATGCAGCTCAATTCTACGTTAGTAAGGAGATCAATGTCATTTAGTAGTAAAGCTATTTTTTCTGACTGTATGGGATCCGTGTAAATCAGAATTGTGAAAACGGCATGGCCGCAATCTCTGCCTCATGTTCAGTAATGTCGCCGGATCCGTGGTCGAGATCGATATAATGGTAGATCCAGAACGAGCAGAAGGCAAAGATGGCACCTGCCGATACTGCTGTACTCAGATAGACCACAGCGACCTGCAGCGCGCGTCAGCTGATCATGTTTCAGCTAGAGGATCCTTATCCGGCATTCAGCATGTTCACATTTGAGCCCGTGTTCCACTCCTTCTCCCGCACGAGCGGTGTGCACACGAGTATTGTCAAACCGGCCATGAACAGGAGCACGGAATACGACATGAACATGATGGGGCACTGCCATGTGAAGATCATCTTCCAGCGGGGCTTCCACTTCCTGATCCGCTCTGGTGCATCCCCATGCTCGGAAGCTGAGTATGGCTGCGGTATTTCGGATAGCATCATGGGGAGGTAGCGGTCGATGTCGGCATTTTCGGCAGATCTGTCATCGTTGCGAAATTGGCGATTGGGTCGGCCAAGGAGTTGAAGCACCGCCAGCTGTTGCGCTGCCTGTAGGATTGCGAGAATGGAGAGGATGAGGCTCGAGTACCAGAACGCGGAGGTGAGCCAGTAGGCGTCCGAGAGTGTGCTCCAGGAGAAGGAGCCAATCACGGCTGCGGCTACGATGGCAGACTTCATATAAAGGCTCAGCATGAGGCTTGGAAGGGAAGACGATTGGCCCTGTTGAACATGATGAGATGGAGATTCGACGTACCGCAATAGAGATGAATTGTAGTTCTTGAAATTTGCGTGCTCGCCAGCGGTCTATGTGATGGATGAGCTTACTTTGCTCGTCCGRCTGACTGCCATAGAATGCTATCAAGCGGATGGGTTGGAGGTTGTTGAAATGGAAAATGCGATAGTAGGGAAAAGTTCCAATCGTGACGACAATACCGAGGCATTTGAATAGCAAATGGCGTGGCTAGGGGTAGGAAATGTCAGTCACACATATTTCATATGCTCGCAGGAAGCATCGAATGTTCTTGTCTCAGTCGCAAACTGTCCACAAGAGCCATGAGGCAGAAGGTCGAGACGTCCCGGCTAAGGAAGTCCGAGCTGATATGCAACAATGAAACCATCGTCTTCTGACAGTATGCGAGGAGTAGAGAGCCTTGCCTTGAAGCTTTTGCGTATCTGTTCGATGCTTGACCTTTGCGAATTCCGTGCAGAAGACTCCCGTTGGGGCTGCATCAGAATCACCATTGAGATATCATGTTAAGGTTGCAAAGAGCATCTTCTATGGAGGAATTTACCATCTCAAGTACAGCCTTTCAGGCCATGTTTGAGCTGATCTGGGCGATCAAGGCATACGATATGTTCGACTGACTGTTCAAGGGACGAGAGTGTGCCTCCGTCTTCGTGAGACGGTCAACGCATTGAGTCAAGGAAATCGATTTACGAGATCTTCGTTGGACGTAATCTGCAATTGGGACCTGTTTCGGACTAGAGTAAAGATTGCTTAGCGCTGAATGGATAGGCTTGTCATCTGACCCTAACTACTGCAATGGTTGCTGCAGGTCAGACCTAATAGGTAATGCAGCGGGGAAATGTTTTATCTTGTTGGCATGAATCGATCTTTGAATATTCGTATGATGGAGGCCACGTACAGATTTCATGGGTGTAGGCAGCCATACAAGAAAATGGCAACACCCTGGACTCCGTCTATTACACTACATATTGAACAATCAATCCGTTCTCTGCGTCCACCGGCAGCCATCGGTCACTACTGTATTATCGTAGCTGCCGCCCTCGAAAAGTTTTTTTTTAATATTCGTTATGAGCGGCCACCGTTCCTCTCTTGATATTGCCAGCGTGTCCTGCCTTCATCAACTTGTCTCTTCAGTTCATTGAGGTTTGATTCAGAGTGCTTCACGCTCAGATGTTTCTCGAAGTCTCTGTAATTCGAGAACTCCTCGTCGCAGCAACCTTTCCACCCGCATTGATACCTCGCGACCGTAGCATAGTACTCCCACTCTCGAGTACGCGATCTGCGCTGTCTACGTTCGACAAGCTTGGCCGCGCAATCCTCGATTTCTCTTCGGACGACCTGTCTCTTGAGATAGGCATTGACATCATTCCTGATCGCATCTATTGTTTTTGATCCAGAAGCCTTGCCCTTTTTGCTCTTCCTAGGTTGCCATTCATCGAATTCAGTTTCCAGACCGCCGGGATTGTTGAATCGATGATACTCGAATCGTTGTGCCGACCCTTCATTCTCGCTATGCGTCTCCGTCATATTTTTATGGACACCTTCAGCATTAGTTAATTCGTCGACCCCTTTTCCAATATCCCTCCTTGCCTTTACTGAAAAGAGTGTTGGTTTCTTGAGCTTCGTCCCCTTAGCAGTCCCAACGCTTACAATAACGTCAGTAGAGCCTCTTTTGTGGAGACTCTCAATCTCGTTCCTTGCCAGCTTGGTGGGATTATTGAGGCCCATGCCAGCATCTGTGAGAAGTAGAGTCTCCTGCGTATTGAGATCCGTGGTCTCCATTGGTCTAAAAAAATAATTGGCGGCGGTTGCGGCCCGGGCTACCTGCCATATTTCGAAATCCTGAGCTTTTTCATAGTTTGTGCCATTTCTATTCAGAGATCTGGGTTGGGACATGAAAGTATTTGAAAAGCCAGTAGGAACTCTGCTTGAACCTATTGTGTTTTCGTGACTGTCTAGCGTACGTCTTTCATGATTGTATGAGCGAATGAGATAAGGTGAATTGGAGAGCCCATTGTCCTTAGATCTTTGGGTCGTCACAAAACTATGGAGCCGTCAGCCCACGGTCATCTGGATGATAGCTTGCCGCACCTGCCAGCATTTCAGGGCAGTGGTATTCGCAGATAGAAGCAAGCAACAAGTCATCGACTTTGTCGAGGAACTCAGGCGCAGCGTCAAGAAATCGTCATGGAAGATGGAAAGCACTCACGTTGCGCAAGTTCCTCTAGACATTGGGAATCTGACTTCTCCAAAACGGCTACCGGGTGATTGATCATTCCGCCTTTCGATTACGTCTTTGAAAATGTTCTCGGCCACCTTGTGGTCGTACTTACACCTACTACCGAAACCAAGATGCATCGCAATAAGGAAGCGCGGTTTGCCAAAGATTTTTTGTCCCAGATTTTCATATTCAGAGATGCAGTACGCAATCGTCATGCGGAGCCTTCCCAGCATGATCGCAATAAGCCTTCAGTAGGGATTAGCAGCCGGCAGTCTTCGAATGGAGTACTTACGCTCCGGTACTAGAGCCACAGATGTAGTCGAAATAATGGCAAGGTAAGTACCTTCGGTCGTGGCGAAGGGCGCGGAGCTTTTTCTCCTCGCTGTCCCTAGCATTACGTATTTCGTGCTCCTCCTCTTCGGTCAAATCCGCGGCCAGTCCGAGAGGCCATGGCCTGGGGCAAAAACTATGGAGGTTCTCGCAGGCTTCTTCTTTTTCTGCGATTGCTTCCATGAGAGCTTGCAGGACAAAAAGAGTCCATAGACCGCGCACGCCACCGCCGTCTGCAAAAACATGCAATCAGCCGATATCCAAATAGGCAGCTGATTGGTCAACCTAGGCAGAGAGCGTTGAATCTGAGCCAGTTTGAGCCACTCGCTTCGTACTCCACCAGTCCTTCTCTCTGTGCGTCCAGGGGGGAGTCCTCCATAGGGCGAAGAGTAGCCGTTTCAATCTCAACGAATGAAGAACGCCCCCGAGGAGCTCAAAAGGAAGAAACTTTGAAACCAATGTCCTTAAGTCGTTCGATCCCTGCGCAAAGTTTGAGCCGCAAGGTAAACTTGCTTGCGCTGCATGTTGATCGGTCTGCCTCGTTTATCAGGGAATTTCCTTATCAGCGAACTTCGGGAGACGCCCGTTCTTAGTCAAGTTGCAATGTATCATCCAACTCGGGCCTTTTCATTAACGAATCATCTGTGAGTTTTGGAGATTACTAGCAATGCACGTAGACAACAAGGCTGAAGAAGAATTATACAAAGATTGCGACCGGCTTACCTCGCCCACGGTGAACAGCCAGCGAAGGTGTTCATGCATCGTCGGCGAGTCCTTCGACGGTTCACGCTCACCAGGCTCAACACATCAGATTGCCAAGGAATGCGTGGTGGATGGGGGCGACGGCCGTATATTGGTCAAGAGAAAGGGGGAGTGGAACGTAGCATGACCCACAAAAGATATACCAAATTGAGGCTTTGAAGGACACCACGATCTTCATGTGATGGATGCAGATGCAATGTAGCACATTTCGGCTCAATTTCTGAGGTACGAAAAGACAAAAAGGCAGACAAACCGGCAAGTGCGGACCGCGCCCTGCTCTGCCCCCTTTCCAAAGAGGCTTTGACTCCCGTCAGTCGATACTATCATAATCCACCTGCGACTGTGAGTAGACATAGCAGAAGTGCAAGAATGTTCGAGGTCTGGTCTTTGACGTATCGAAGATAAAGAAATAGTGTTATCGCAGCAAGAACGGCTGTTCCGGTAGAGAACGCGAGTCATTTCGTCTGCGTGGATTTCTGCTCGGGCTGAGGAACGCAGCAAATGATTTTTTGGTCACAAACTCACAATGAGGGCGCCAATGATAACTGAAACAATTCTCCGTGTGCACGTACCACGTTACATTACCACGTTGCAATTTATTCCACGTTGCAATGCTCAAGATGCATGGGGAGGTGTGGGGCCATGGCGCTACATTGGGCACACGTTGCTGCATAACCGAAGCGGGAATCTTTATTGGACGTCACATGCAGTCATTAAGTGTGCCTTGCGCAAGCGCAAACTGCACATTTCTAAACCCTAATAAAAGGCAGCAGGGGTTGCATGCTACGTGCTTCAGCTTAAACTGAGTGCACATCCCCCATTGTCATTCGATCTTTCTTTGCCAATGCTTGTTCAATTCTTTTCCATACTCAGGAGTTTTCGGTCTTAAAGACCTTGTTATCATTCTTGCATGGCACCTGCTTGCGGGCAGCATGCTGCCGATGCAGCAGCAGTACATGAGGAAGAAGAGCCCCATGAGAGCCAATTCTTTTCACAGCAAAAGCGCTCGAATAGTCCCCCTTGGAAGAAAGCTTTGGTGTATGATTGCGAAAGGCAAGCGGTCAGAGTACGAAAAGAAAGGGATATCGGTCAGTCTTTGCCTTGACATTCAATGCAGACATTGATTAGATATTCCATGTCAGACAAAAAAAATTGCCTTATGGTCAAGCTTCCACCAAAGGAGAAACACGTTACCATTTTTTTCGATGAAATGGAATCAGAAGCGACAACCACTGCAACTAACCCTAAGAACGAGAAGCGAAATGTTATCATAACAACGCTATATCTCGACCGCTTGAGCAAATCCAATCAAATACTGCATTTATTTCGTCAATTGCAGCTCTCGACTATGTATGTGATGAACTTGGCATCGTGATTGGAGGAATCCACTCGACGATCATCTGCTTGCATTCTGCGATTATTTCTTGGTTGAGAAAGAAGACCTGGTCGCCGCAATCCAAAGCCGGCCAGGCGATGACTTTGATATCTACTACGTCGTCGTCGAATTTTGATCAGAATTACGCGGCGGCCCTGGGCAGCCCTGGGTCCTTGGATGGAGAAGGTGAGGTTTCGCGCGTTGGAGTTTTGTCTGATCGTACAGGTGGAGGAATCAGCGTTTCAACTCAAATAAATACTTCATGTACATCCACGAATGAGAGAATTTTGGTCTGCAAATCCTCTACATCAAAGCAAGGGACAGTATGTTGTTGACGGAAGACTGAGCACCATCTGCTTGTCGAATCGATAGATCGCAATCTAGCTGCCTCGTGCCAATTAGAGCTCAAGCACTGGAAGGGCTAGAGGAAGAAATTCAAGGTAGAAACGAACATTTAGGTCTGCTCAGACCAGATCATCGAAAACAATCCATATTGCGTAACTTTGCCTTGCGCCCGATATCAAGGCATTGAAGGGCGCTTAGAGGCATTTTTGAGATTCAAGAGATACGCTGCGGTTCGAAAGAGGGAAAAAATACAATACGCGAGGGATCATGGAATGGATGGAAGGCCTGATATCCCAAYTGCCCTCCATTCCTGGCTAATCTCACCTATGTCACTAGCGAGAGCCTCGAGAAGAGCCACTGGCGCCAAGTCTGCATGAACAGTGATCCTAGGCATGGTCTGCAGCCGGCAACCTTTATCAGCCAGCCATACTGAATCGTTGGCCGATCTCCTCCAATGAGACCATACATTGAGTGAACAATTAGTAAGGCTGTGTCCTGAATGAGCAGGAGAAGGCTGTCGAGGAAAGCCGCTGCTAGAATGTCTAGCCACTGGAGCCAACGTGCCTCATAGGCAGTCCGACTCTCCATTGTGAGCGCCAAATGTATGGGGTGTCACCTTCTGACATCAATTTGAACAGGGGCATTCGCCTCGGAGGCTGCATTCATGAGCTTGAGCTGAGGCGCAACCACTCAAAATAGGCACATCCAGGCAGATTTCAGAGAGGTCAAAGGCGCCAGGAGGAGTCGTTGATGGTGTATGACGGCTGCAACGCAGGATGAACCCTCATCTCGCAAAGCTGACGGCATCATGAAGTCCTCCAATTATTGCCCGCATTGCCCACACTCAAGCATTGCTGAGCTTGCCTTAAGATTCAAAGAAGGCAAACTAGTGAGAAGAAGGCTGCGAGGTGGTACAATTGCTGGGAGAGGTAGCATAAGCAGAATTGGTGTTCAGAGGCCAAGCCAGCCCTCAGGGCAATCAAAAAGCTGCTGAATTCGTGACGAAAGGGTCCTGTAGTGAGGTTGGAACTTCGTCTGTAACCGGCGTCCAAAGATAAGGCGTTCCTACTACTCCGTATTACACAAACGGCTAGCAAGGATTCTTTGAAGGTTCGCGGCAAGTACTGGCCGAGGCTTGGCATCAATAGTGGGTTTCAAAAATCAAAAGAGACGGTACAGCTCCGACTACTGGCACTCTCTGTGGGCCCGAATGACGCGACCCTTCATTTCTGGCCTCTACTGAGCCAATCCTGTTTTTTGTCGGCTGTCAGAAACACGGAATCCCGGAACTCCGGATCAAGTCCGCTATCATCTGACATATCCTCTGCAAGGCCAGCTCGATAGACATAAGGAGAAATCGAAGCCGCACACTTTTATGAGGCTACTATGCTGATGTTGGCCAATCGCTCAAGAGCTTATTCAATACATGTTCCCCGGAGAGACGCTATCCGAAAATGAGTGGTACCGACTATCGATCGAGCAGAGCTTTTCGCGATGGATCATGAGGTTGGAAATCTTCTCGAATTGCACTTATATTGACGTGCTTGTCCTGCAGACCTTCCTTGACTATATCAGAAGCGAGTAGGTTCACTCGAAAGATTGTCGTGTGAGGAAAGATAGTTCGAGAAAGGTAGGAACATGGAATGACGATCGAGTGACTATTCAACGAGGACAATTCTGAATTTCTATGTAAGTGACCGATTACCGTACACCCATTCGCCGTAAATTCGACGATCTTAAGACTCCCCGCCATCAATGACCTGTTCATCCTCTCTCGGCGTACACACTAGACAAAACTCATCTCCCTTGATGGATCCTTGGCAATGATAGGCAATTTAAATTGTCGCTGTCATGCGCGGTAGGTGAATAGTTTTCGATCATCTTTGACGTTCCGAGATAGTTCTTTTCAATCGTGCCAACAATACTGACGCCCTGGCCCAGCTCCTGACAAATGCTTTGCCTCTTCCATGGCATCCAACGCTTCTCTTGTCACTTTCGAGTCTGGTCCCGTGGTCATCAAAGCATATCCCAACCCTCGTCTGGCCGTTGCTAAAGCCGAAATTTGAAGCCTGGGGATAGTCTCGCTTTTAGAAGCCATAGCGCGGTTGATAATCCCTCTGAACTCCTCGCCAAACCACTTGGACTGTTCGATGCACAATTCAGCCACACCAGGAAACACCAGTCTTTCAAGATCCAAAGCTTGAAGCAAATATTCGACATGGGCTTCAAGTCTCTTGAAGACAGGTTCATCATCCATGGCAGCGTTTTCGACGTCGGGGTTGAGGAGCTTATGCATATTGCTGCGACGCATTTCGCTCTCTTTCCCGAATTTGGTGTTCTCCCGACAAGCCTGGCATGAACAAGTGAATCCATAGTCCGCAAGGGCATTTTGGCGTTGAGCCCTCCCGGCGAAGTGCTCGGCGACGTAATTGACGAAGATCTCGCTATGCTTGTTGATCCTTCGGACGGCATAGACTGTCACGCTTTGAGTCGCTTCGTTCCAATGCATATGAGCGTTTGAGATACAGGAGTGATTGAACCGAGAGWATTGCAAAAACAGACCACTATCGTGGGTTTGGTGAGATTTCACATCGCCTTCACGCATCTCAAACCGATTCAACTCGAATCGTTGGCCGTCCGTTCCGTTTTGCGGATGAAGGTTTCGAAATGCGTCTCGGTTCGCTTGACTTAGAAGGTTCAATTTCCTCGTCAAGTCTCCCTCCGCAAAATGATGTGGTAGACTGAACAAGGGCGCCTCGGTCAATATGATCGCTCCCCGCTTGATGACGCTCTCAGCAAACAGGCCAATGCCTCCAACACCGGGCCCTTGCCGGATTTGCACCTGTGTCACTCCTGGTTGTGCAAGCCGAAATTCTACCCGGGCGTCATTCACTTCCCGACGATCCTGTGATGGGTCAATGTGTGATTCAAGAGTCAGAGTGCCGCCAAGTGAAGGTACTCACTCTAGATGGCCGTTCGGCATCATGTCGGTTCTGATCAGTATTCCTGATGGCGACCTGGCTTCTCAGATAGTATGCAGAMATAGTGTACGATCGATCGATTGATTGGTTGTTGGAATGTTCCGTGAAGGACCGTTTGTGAAGGGCTGTTCTCTGAAGGACTGATCTGTGAGGAGCTGTCTTGTGAAGGGTTTTGCGATGATGCTGAAGAATTCAGAGCTCTCTGGTGGACTTCTTATAACGCTTCAAGGTCCCGCCTGGGTCAATGCCAGGCTGCACTGACGCTGGAGAGCGAAACATCTCGGCTGCACAGTGAATCTGCTTCACAAGCATACAAAGACTCTGCATTGTGAAGTTCATAGACAGATTCAGTTCCTTTGACCATGGGATCCGGTCAGACAATTGGCGAAAGAACGCCTCCGCCAGATGCTTTTTCCCGGCTATCAGAAATCTTGAATAGCTTTGTTCCAATTGTCTGAAGTCTCTGATTAATTTGTACATCGTGAAACCTGGTATCAGCTGGTATGAAGATTGTGATAGAAAGACATCTAGGCTTGTACGGACTGCGCAGCTCGAAAGTCTGTCCCGAAAAGTTGACACGCTGATCTTTTTTCTGCATCCGAGACATAGCAAACAACAAGGTCCAATCCTACAGGGGACACGTCCAGACTTCTGGTAACGTTACGTCCCATTGTCACCGAGTTGGAACATATGATTTTCACCGCCTCAATCCGTTTTACCGCCTTTCCACGCCACTTGGTAGCGTCTTAATCAGCTGCTCTTTCATCACTCACATGTTCTCRAAAGTCCTGCTTTGTGTACCGCTCAAATGATGACAAAGTCATCTGATCGGAAGAAYCTGAACGGTAGTCCCTCGTACCCTTCCTATAGCTCATGTCCAGACACCTACCAAACCACCTTCAAACCGCAACTGGCCCAATCATCACCACGCTATGCGAACACCGGGACAATGCATCCAGCCATCTCTCCAGCGATGAGTGTTGATTGAGGAAAGTTCATGGACAGGAGGAGTGACGAGGCATTACCCCTAATATCACGCCCGAATTGATTGAGAAGGGGATGGGGCAATGGGGTCCGGTGCTGATGTCAAGAGTAGGAGATGTAAAATGGTCAGCTTGTGAGATGATTCGAATCTCACGGTGAGTGATCATGCTAGGAGTGAATTCGTCAAAGTATGAAGGGGATTGTAAGGCATGCGCTTGCAGCCTTTGCGCGAAGCCTTCTTCCCATTCTCAAAAGTTCGCTTTTTGATGATGATTGTGATGATGATGTAGATCTCTTTCGCCTGAGTTTGCCTTGGGAGTATCATTCACTGCAGGGAGATCCGTGCGGTCATGTACTTCGTCCGTCTCGATCTTACCACGTGACATTCAAGGGTGATGATCTTTGAGAAGGCGGTGAAAAGGCACATGTCCTCGTTGCCTGTACAACTCTAATCCGCCTCATTCAAAACCCTCTATTAAATCCCTCAGGACAACTTATTAGTTTCATTCTCTTCGCTCTCCAATCTTCCAGTAAAACATTCGTCCCAACTCATATCACCAGAACTCACAAACCACAACCCCCCCCCGCCAACATGAACAAAAGAACCATGTCCATCCGCCCGCGCTCAGCAAACACTCCCGACCCCATGATGGAG
>MSTJ01000490.1:0-23319 GCA_001956345.1 Ramalina peruviana
CGTCCATGCCCATGTCCTGCTCGCCGTTTGCTGCGGTCGCAGCAGCTCCGTTGGTCGCAGGGGCATTGTCCGTTGCGGTGGCGCCGTTGGTAGTACCAGGGACGAAGTAATCCGCCATCTCAGCATCGAGCTCATCCGCAGTCTTGGCCTTGGGACGGCCAGGGCGACCACCCTTGCGACCTCCACGACCGCGTCCAGGTCGTCCACCCCGAGCAGCAGTAGCTCCGTTAGTAGCTGCTTTAGGCGCAGCAGACTTTGGTTGACTTTGATACGTTAGCCAGGATCCTGAAGGCGGTGCCATTGTTCACGTACGTCATTCTCTCGCTAAGTCCTTTGGGCGGTGGTAGTGTGGCTGATGCATCGAGGACCACCTCAATCTATACATCGTATTAGGTTCCTCGATTCGTAGATCCAGTGGAGCGGCAAAAGTACCTTCATGGGACGTTTGTCCACAAGCATGCCGTTGAGCTTCTTCATGGCTTCGTTGGCGCTGCCTGGCTTCTTGAACTGGATTGTGGCTATCCCACGGCTGACACCATTAGGCCCATATGTGAGCTGGACCCTCAAGACAGGAGCAACAGATTTGCCGAAGTATTCCTATTGTAGAAAGGTGTTCCCGCGTTAGTCTATAAAGGTGCGATGGAAGATGACGCGAAGAGAGGCAAGCGACTCGTTGATCACAGGAGCAGCATCGGAGCAGAAGAAGCATGGCGCAATATCCAATCCAACACCAGCGAGCGAGCAGCGAGTGTTAGTGTAGTTAGCAGGAGGAATTCTCGAAATTCTCTATAGGCCAGTAAACCAGGTCATCGAGCCAGAGCGAGGCCGTTTGTTGGGCCAGCGTGGATCCAGGTCCAGGTAAGTCCGTGCGTCAAAGTCCATGGCGCCGAGATTGAAGTTGCAGCATTTTCAAAGACTCCCATTGAATGACCAAAGATGAAATGAGTCGAAGTCATAAAGTACTCGTCGTCTTTATCATGTCTCGAATTGTTGAGCGGCTCAAGGGCATGGCTATCTTCCGTTACAGCCGCTGTTTGATTTGCTTTAGCAAGAGCTGGAGTCACCACCGGTTTGAACGTTGCGAGGTGCTGGGTATGTGGACCATGGCCCGTTTCCCAGCTTGGATGATTGCATCTGTAATTGTATTGAGAGAGCGGTGGTTTGCCCGATCGAGTCCTGAATGACGAGAAGATCGTTCCTCCTGAGAGATGGTAGTTCCTGGGGGCTGTGCTATACTCGCTGCTCTGCTCGCTGATGCACCGAAGGAGATGTTATGGTGAATTAGAACGCCATATAATCATTTTTCCAATCGCTCATTTTATAGCCACATGTCGAAGCGATACCTTCCTCAGTCAGCGGTGGGGCTGGAGAGCATGTGTGCCAGACATGTCTCGTGAGCATTCCCACCATGAGTGCATGACTGAGAATTTCTCAACTCCGTCGCGCAGCGTCCAGTGCTACGAGAGCAAGCGCAATGAGCGGACTTGTGGAGGAGATAGGAAGGATCTGACTTCGTGCGCCATGTATGGTCAAAGGCCATCTCGTGCAGTCAAGGATCCCGCGCCGTTCAAAAGAATATCGGTGAAGGTCGCAGAGATCGAATGGCAAGGGATAGATGGCGAAGGAAATCCAAGAGCTTTGTTGGCCTCGTCAGGTCAAACATACCTTTATCTGGGTTTCGTTGACATCGTTGGGCTGGGTGCGTTAGTACGACGTTGGACAGACTTGGAAACCACGACTCACCAAGTTGCTCACGATGATCTTCGTTCCGCCAGCAGCAGAGGCATCTCCGTTGGTTGTGGTAGCCTTGGCTGCTGGGGCCCTAGCTCTGGTGTTCTTCTGAACTCCTCCGACTGGGGCTTTGGTGACTCGAGTACCGGTTGGAGCTCGACGGCCTCGTCCGCGTCGGGCAGTGTCCTTGCGGGAGCTGAGGATCTCATCCAAGGACTGATCGAGTTTTCCAGACATGTTGATCGGATGTGATGGTTTGGTTGAAATTTGTTTGTGAGCGGATGTTGGGAAGCGTTTGCTTTGATGGACTCTTTGGTTTGGTTGGCTTAAGAGCTTCAAGAGCTGTGTTTGTAAAGGTTGTGGCAGTGTGCGTGATGATGGCAGGCGGTTTTTGATGTTGATGGAGTGATTGTTGATGGCTTTGCTTACAAGGAATGGTTGAAGAGAAGAAGCAATGAAGGTCCGCGCAAGAAGAGATTTAAGTCGCCTTGCGCGAGTGTTGCCTCGTAAGATTTCTCTTGTGTCTCGGGAGCGTGCTACAGTGACTCGGGGTGAGAGTGTGAAGGAAGCAGTGTCATTCAAAGTGATTATTCGGCTTGTGTCAAGTGATGTTGATTGATCATGACGTGAAGGATGGAGGATGGAAGAGTGAGAGAGTCCAGGCTGCAATTTGCGACAACAGAAATAGCAGGCTTGGCAGTCTTGAGTGAATTCGCTGTTCCGTTTTTGGGCTAGTGGTAGCTGCATCACCTATTATTCGGCATCACGCATTTGTAGCCGGTATTTGGGATGAAAATGGCATGATCAGCTGCAATGAAAAGCTCGATCTACTCTTCATTACTGTACACTCTATTTGAGGTATTTTAATCTCGCAGTAGAAGTAGATAAAGTAAGTCCCCATCACACTAGGCAAGAATGTGGCTTAGGTCTTTGGGTCTTTGTCCTTGAGCATTCAACTTTGGTGCACTCATGGATTCGCTATGGTGATTAGATCTCAGACCACGCCTCTATGGGCTGCATAGCATGTACAGAACATGTATCTCCTTCGAATCTCCATTACTTGAGCCTTGATGGCGGGTTCTCTTCTTTTCCTCCACAATCAGGGTACCTCCTCAATCTTGGCTCCACCAGTGGCCTTTGGCTCCTCTGCAGTCTCGCCTGCTTTTCCTTTTCCTTTGCCCGCGATCTCTTCTTCTTCCCCTTCGCCCTCGAGCCCAGGCATGTCATCATCGCCCTCGTCGGCCTCGTCGTCTTCGTCTCCCTCCCCAGAGAGGTCAGGCATGCCGCCAGCCCCAGCGCCACCGCCGAGTTTCGAGAAGTCTGGATTGCCATGTTAGCACCCTACTAGAACCGAAAAGAGGAAGGAGGGACCAGGGATGACATACCGATACCCCCGAACCCGCCATCACCACCCATGCCTTCCATGCCTGGCATACCACCCATGCCTTCCATGCCACCCATGCCACCCATACCACCCATACCACCCATGGCATCGTCCTCGGGCGCGGCATCCTGCTCGTCCTCATCCACCCACTTATCGAAGTCCGTCTTCAGAAAATGCACCTTTTTGCTGTCCTTCAGCAGCCTTGGCCAGTAATCCGCCTTCAAGTCCTTCTTTCGGAGCACAAATATGACATCGCGGCTGGTATGATGGCTTGTACTCGCGTCGACATCGATCTCGCCATACAGAACGAGCTCGACGTGATAGGTCACTTTCTTGGTCTCAGAATGACCCGTGAAATTTACGGAAGTGGGCTTGAGGTCGATCTTGCAGGACTTKGASGGGACATCAGGAGCGCCRATCGTCAAGTAGACATAGTTGCGTTCYGGCTCCGAGGTGGAGGAGCGTTGCGCCCATGTTACTGTTGGCTGTTAGCATGCGCAAATGACGAGAGAGCTGAGGTTACTGTACCTTCAGGTGTGAGTGTWGGGTCAGACATGTTTACTGAAATGCACAGTAATCAGTGAAGAGGGGAAAGGCGTGAAAAAGGATGCGCTCGAAGTGAARKTTTTGGGAATGACGAAGACGTAAAGAGGTAAGGCTAGCGCTAGACGGGTATAGAATTCAATCGAAGTATGCAGGGGTAGGTTGGGTTTCCAGCTGAAGATTGTGAAGAGGCCAATAAGGACTGTAGGCAGGCCGTCAGAGGGTGACAGCTGTAAGATTGGCAAGCTCTGAATGCTTYCCAATGTAGCTTTGGRWGGAAWGRTTTATRATAGCAGAATCTGAACGCCAAAACTTGTGTGACAAGTGACAAAACTTATTCTCAATTAAGGTTAGRCTCATCCGACGTTTCCCCGGGCATATCGAATTTGAGTAGGCAGAGCTTCATATYTCAAYAAGYATGTAGAGAAAGTGCTTCATGACACAAGGCTGGACCAAACTCGATACTCCTCAATCATGACTGTGCTTTGATTTCTTGCTCCACACATTCCCAACCTTGCTGCTGGGACACAACGATGGAGTCCCTCAAAGCCGTCTTCTGGAAGCCGGATCCAGCGGCGCAAGTCAGTATCCATTCCCTTCATACAACCCTCCCACCCTCCAAATCCACAACCAAATCTCCTGACATAGCCATTCCCAAACAGATGAGAAAATGCAACGCCCTCATCCGCGCCAACACCCGCAAACTCGAGCGCGACATCCTGCACCTCAAGACGCTCGACCAGAAGACCCGCACCTACATCCTCGCCTCCTCCAAGCGCGGCCAACGCAACCCGTCGCAGGCCAAGACGGCCGCCGCCGAGACCCGCACCTTCGCCCGCGAACTCCTCCGCATCCGCAAGCAATCCGCCCGCCTGGCCACGTCCAAGGCCCAGCTCCAGAGCGTGGGCATGCAGGTCAACGAGGCCTTCTCCGTGCGCAAGATCGAGGGCAGTATCAAGGCGTCCACGGGGATCATGAAGGATGTCAATTCCCTGGTCAGGTTRCCGGAGCTGACGGGGACGATGAGGGAGCTGAGTCAAGAGTTGATGAAGGCGGGGATTATTGAGGAGATGGTTGGGGATAGTCTGCCCGATGAGGAGATGATGGAGGGGGAGGATGAGGAGGCGGAGACTGAAGTGGAGAAAGTGCTTGGGGAGGTGTTGCAAGGGAAATTGGGCAAGGCGAAGGTGGAGGCGGGGCCGCCTGTGTCAGAGGAGCCAGGGGCGGCCGCTGCAGTGGACAATCTGGAGGAAGAGGAAGAGGCTACGTTGGAGCAAATGAGAGGGAGGTTAGAAGCGTTGAAGAGCTGATGGTTTTGTCGCCGAGATGTGTCGGTCATTGCTTGAAAGCTACGGGAATGGGGTCTTCCCGGTTTGCTTGGGTACGCTCGGAGTTGGGGATCATGACTTGTGGATCAATGACTTCCAATTACGAAGCATGTACGAACGTAGTCACGCCATGCAAAACAGCACAACACGCCCCCATCCACTTCATTGCTCATTTAGCCACATGCGGATGTTATGTACGACGCTCCAAATAATCCAAAACCATCAGTTGATCACAGTTCACACCTATTTAAACCACACTGGCATCGTTTTTCCCCATATACTCATCGCTCGAGCTGTTGGTCTGGCGATTCCTCAACACGTTGGCCGCGCCCGTCTCCATCACACCCGCTCGGCTGATATGTCTCATCAAACCTTCTTCTCCATGCTCATGCACAGCATGGCCCTTCCCAATCTTGCTCAATGAATCCCTCATCAAGAATTCGTAGTAGCCAGTCGCGAAYAACGTGGCGGGCACGTTGACCAAGATTGCAATCCATGAGTAATTATAGTATGAGAAGGATTCACCGCCAAAGAAGATGGCAGCCACGATACGAGTGCCCAAGTCACGAGCCAGATTCGTGGAGATGGAGATATCAGCGAAACCCCAGACCATGACGGCATAGGCGAGGCCGATGGCGAAGGGGGCGGATTGGGCGGAAACGAATGGGTTGGCCGGGTCGAGGCAGGCCCAGATGACAATGCCGATGAAGGAGTCGACGAAGAATTCGGTCATGAAGAGATAGCCCAGGTTTCTGTCATAAAAAATTTAGCCATTGCTTTATAGTTGAAGATTGGGAACAAGGGCTGGAGGAGGGCCATAAGGGTACCATACGTCTGATTTGGGTTGGGGAATGTGCAAAGGATACTGGCTGGTCCGCCGTTGTATACCAGTGGCTTGCCAGCAGCCAGTGTTGCTTCCTTAAAGGCCGAGATCTCGGGCCAGTACATTCCAACCATCAGCAGTCCAGCGATAAAGGCACCGAATATTTGGGAGAATATGTAGTGGGGCACTTTCTTCCATGGGAAACCTTGCCAGACTGCAAAGCAGATGGTGATGGCTGGGTTGAAGTGACCACCACTGGTCGAGGCACATGTGATGATGGCGAATGCAATGCCAATACCGAAAGCCCATCCTATCTGGAAGAGAGAGCCAAATGCTGCGAGCCCGAAATTGTCTTCAGTTACCTGAGGAATACCGCCACTGATGGTGAAGCCTGTGATRGCCGCAATACCGGGGAAGACGTAAAAAAAGACACCCGTGGCTTCAGCCATACATTCACGCAGGATGCGTGGACGAGAGTGCTCAAAGTCAAGCTTGCGTTGAGACACTGGCTTGGTAGCGACGACATGTCTGCTCAAGTGCTGTTGAACMGCTTCTGTAGCACCAATCTCGAGATCGTTGGTCTGCAGACGCCGCATGTCGTTGCTGGCCATGATGGCGTATGGACTTGGGCTGGTCTTTTTGAACCTGGTGTTTGCAGGTTTTCTGCGAGAGAGATATCAAGCAAGAGCAGGACGAAGTTATTGATGTTGTTTCACAGCAGAGGGAAGTCGCMGCACAGCAAGATTAATAGCAATACCAGAGCGAGAGCATGGTCAAAAATGAAGACATTCCCCCTCACCTGTATCCTCAGCAATTGCTGAATTTACCGAGGTGGTGGCATGGGTAACATGCCTGAGTAGTAGCAAAATTGCCAGACTGCYAGACGGATCGTCACGGCCGTCACGGCATGGTGGCCGGCAATCTGAAGCACTTGAGCCTTGTGAATGGCCACGGACACTGGTCTCACACACCACTAGGATGCGACGACGTCTCTCATTTGGATCCCGATTGCAAGTGATGTCGTGAAGACATGTCCGTCAAGGGCTGTGATAGCTCACAGATAATGCATCATGCACTCGGTCTCTSATGGATGCATGCATGAATAATAGGAAGATTGTTCCGCATCCGATAGAACCGACAGGTTGGACGCTGGGTCACTGGCACCAGTGGGAGCCGACGGTGTGGGCTCGTGGGAGGCATGCAAGGCTAGCGTTGCCTAACGGCAGTTGCAAAGCTTCTCCCCACAGATCGCAAACTCTGAGGATCGCAAGACTCCTGAGTCTTTGCGYATYTGCCCCGTTYCCCTTTGCCCTTRTGCCCTATTTTGTCAAGGTAGCGTGYTGATTGGTGGTTGCAMGAGGTACTAAAATCTGGAATGCGGAGTAGGAAGGTGACACGGCTCGGTCGGTCGTTCGTCATGATTAGCGCGAACAGATCCAACCTGGGCCCTGGGGAAAGACCGGCGTCGATTCTATCTTTCCGGATCCTGATCAAGGGGTCATAGCACTCCAGATGCAAGTACTAGATACCTGATCATTCTGTGAAGAAAAGGTTGCTTCATGATTTTGGAATGGAAGAGATTCCAACTTCAACAAGGCCAGTRAAAGTCGAGATCCAGCCGTAGGTAGCTTGGATGAAGCAAGTATTTCTTGTCTCAAGGAACTTCCTGACTGTGGGGCTCATTGGGTTGTTTGGATCATCTGTCCCTACTCTCAACCATTATACTCGATGCTCGTGTAGTATATCYGATATAAACCACAGCCAAGTCTGAAGTATGGATGGCTCAATCACATCCGTCAACTGTATCATTCTCGTTGGTGCAAATCCCACGAGGCGGGTTCAAGTTCACAGCATCATGCACAGTAACCCAAATGCTCCAAAGGTGCAAATATCCATTCACCCTGATGGCTGGGCCAGCATATCATTCAGGTCGAAGTAGGCCATGAGATGATAGTTGAGTATTCGTCTTAGCGATATGACTGGAGACAATCTTGAATCTGGTATCAATATTGGTGCGGAATAATTTCCGTGTCTTCCCAATCGACACCTATGTCTCGATCCATCGACAGATGCGCTGATATTGATAGCACGGTGATCTGGGTCTGGTGGCTCTTCACACCCTATACAACCGGCAAAAAGGACGAAATGGCAGACTCCAGTCTGAATCAAGCGTTGGCAGGGCTCGCCCCGCACTTCGACGACCAGTCGCAACGTCGAGCGGGCGTCGGACCCATATGCCGCTTATGTCGCCCATTCTCCCAATGCTCTTCCAGACATACTGTCCTGTGGTCTAGATTGTCGTCCGCGTACCAAGAAGATCAAGAGCGGAGCATGCATGAAGCTTGACTCAGGAGATGCTGCTAAGGCTAGATCAGGCACTTTGGAAACACTCGTAGAAGGATCCAACTCCGCCGCCGGGAGAACGGAGATCAGACCCTGACGAGCATGAGATATGCGTGTTCCAATGCTTGTCTGGGTTTCATGCACAGCGTGCATGCCCCTCCCAAATGTGGGGTCAAGAACGTTGTCGTCTTGCCTTTTATACACATGCTGCGTCCTGTTGTTATCCCCTTCTTTCAATCTCTCATCCTGAAACAAAAGATCAATTAGAACTGAACATACCATTCTGATACCCTCGACTGCAATTGACAACGTACGAAGCACACAAGATGTCTCAAAACATTCCAGAAAAGCAATGGGCTATGGTCATCGAGAAGACGGGCGGACCTGTTGAGTACAAGGAGATCCCAGGCAAGACTTGACCCCATCACTATGAATTGAGACAAGCCAATTGCTAACATCCCAGCACAGTCGCCAAGCCCGGCCCTGACGAAGTCCTCGTCAACATCAAATATTCCGGCGTCTGCCACACGGACCTCCACGCCGTCAACGGCGACTGGCCTCTCCCCACCAAGCTGCCCCTTGTAGGCGGCCACGAAGGCGCCGGTGTCGTGGTAGCCCGCGGCGAGCTGGTCAAAGACATCGAGATCGGTGATCACGCAGGCATCAAGGTAGAAAGATCCCTCTCTTCCCCAACCCACCATGCCCTTACCTACTCCCCATAAAAAGAAAATACATCCACTAAMCACAAACCAACGTCAAAGTGGCTCAACGGCTCCTGCCTCGCCTGCTCCTTCTGCCAAGCCTCGGACGAGATGCTCTGCCCCAAAGCCCTCCTGTCGGGCTACACCGTCGACGGCACCTTCCAACAATACGCCATCGGCAAAGCCGCGCACGTGGCCCGCATCCCCAAGGACGTGCCCCTCGACGCCGTCTCCCCCGTCCTCTGCGCCGGCATYACCGTCTACAAGGGCCTGAAGGAATCCGGCGCCGTGCCCGGCCAGACCGTCGCCATCGTGGGCGCGGGCGGCGGCTTGGGCAGCCTGGCGTGCCAGTACGCGAAAGCGATGGGGCTGCAGGTCATYGGCATCGATACCGGCGCGGAGAAGGAGAAGATGGTGAAAGAAGAGCTSGGCGCGACGGCGTTTGTGGATTTCGCGACCAGCAAGAACGTGGTCAAGGATGTGCAGGCCGCCACCGCGGATGGCACGGGCCCGCATGCGGTGCTGCTGGTSGCCGTCAATGAGAAGCCGTTCCAGCAGGCGGCGGAGTATGTGCGGCCMCGGGGCACGGTGGTSGCGATYGGTCTGCCGGCGGGGGCCTTCCTCAAGGCGCCCGTGTTCGAGACGGTGATTGGCATGAAGACGATCAAGGGGAGCTATGTGGGGAATCGGAAGGATACCGGCGAGGCGTTGGATTTCTTCCGCAGAGGGTTGATCAAGGCGCCGTTCAAGACGATTGGGATGAGTGAGCTGCAGAAGGTGTATGATTTGATGCATGAGGGGAAGATTGCGGGGAGGTATGTGGTGGATACCAGTAAGTAGATGAGGATGGATGAAGTCGGGGGGGGGGGGAAGAGGGTGAAGACTGTACAAAGAAGACGGGGTTGATTTACAGGGGAAGATTGTGTTGGAGATGTTTGAGTAAGGCGGAGAGGTTGGGATGGAARGGAAGGAAAAWGCCAGATACAAGCGTGAACCRAGAGACATAGTTCTCATGTGACCCCAAGGTGTACACTGTTGAATTGTGTGCCATTCAATCGTCTGCATKGCGAAGATGATAAACCCTTCACCTTCTCCGTCCAGTCCTCTGCACCTACCATCAATGCTCGCCGAATCTCAAATATCAGCAAAGTTTGGAACATCCATTTCGATCTCTGAAACACTTCAGAACTTCTTTCCATTCGGTCTATATACCGCTTATCCAAGCATGCGTTTACGACGCTTCGTTCACCATCCTCAGCCTCCCTCTTTCCACACATCTACTTCCCGAAAACCTTGTCATATCCAGTCAAAGCAAACCGATACTTGACATCGTTCTTACTGACCCTCTCCACCGCCTCGGCACACCCTTTCTCCCCTATATCCAGGGTCTCAATCATCGGCTTGATGTTCTTCTCACTCGCCAATTTCAACATGCTCAGCATCTCCTGACGATTCCCGATGTGGCTCGCGCCCATCTTGCAGCCATTGATGGTGAAATCCTGCGCCATGATCTTGGGCAGCGGCTCATCCGGCAGCCCGACATGATGGAACTCGCCATTCACGTTTAAGGTGGACATGTAATCCTGGATGTTGAAAGTATGGGTCATGTCGGCCGTGTTGAGGATGAAATCGAAGGCGAAGGCCCAGTCCTTGTGCCAGTCCTTGGTCTGGGTGGCGATGAACTTCTTGGCGCCGAGTTTGAGCGCGTCGGCTTCCTTGCGAGGGGAGTGCGAGATGACGTAGACTTCAGCGCCAAGGGCGGCGGCCCAGAGGATGGCGAAGTGGCCGAGTCCGCCGCTAGGACAGCTTGTGTTAGATACCGAGAAGGATGAAAGTCGAATGTAGAGGGAGAAGTGGGAAGCTTACACTCCAATGACAGCGATCTTCTTTCCTGGACCGATGCCGGCGCGAACGAGCGGACTCCAGACGGTCAATCCAGCACACATCATCGGGCCAGCGTCAGTGTTGGAGATGTTGTCCGGGATAAGGAAGGTGAAGTACTCGTGTGAGCGGACATGGCTCGAGTAGCCGCCCTGAGCGATTGTACCGTCCTTGTACGGCGCCCCGTATGTATCTATTGACGTGGTCAGAATACTAAATGGCGAAGTTTTTGGTCGACTGTGAACTGCCCTGACGTACCAACTTTGTCTGGGCAGTAATTCTCCTGGCCCGCCTTGCAGATCTTGCATTTCATACAGGCCTGGATCTGGGCGCCCACACCTACGCGGTCGCCAACTTTGCAAGTGGTGACCTTGGAGCCAACTTTGATTGCCTTGCCAACGATCTCGTGCCCCACGCAAATGGGAAGAGGGCAATCGCCCCACCCTCCATTGATGGTGTGGACATCTGATCCACAGACACCGCATGCTTCGACCTTGATATCGATGTCATGATCTTCGAACGGCTTTGGCTTGAACTGGGGCAAAGGTCAACAGGCTGCGTTGTTAATTCTCAATCACGACAGCATGCGAACGAACCTCCTGTTTCTTGAAGCTGGTCCAATTCTTTTGGTCTTCAATCATGAAGCCTTCGAAAGTGTCTGGGTAGCCCATTTTACCTGGTTTGCTTTAATGTAGAAAAGAAATTCTGCCTCACAAGTCGTCTGTTTACTTTTTGAAAAGTGCGATGTGTGCAACAAGGAGCGAAACGATGGGGTTTTGTACGAGACCATTGAATTTCAAACCCGGAAATCGTCATCAGTGACATATCCACGGCTGCTCATAGCCGGGAGAGATGCATCGTTGTAATGACCTCATTCCAGTCTCTGCTTGCTCGGTGCCCAACCAAACATCCCACTTTCGCATTTGCCCGCGCGAAACTCTAGTGGGTCTCGCCACTCTCGCGCCAGGGGTTGTGCCGGAATTATCAATCCGGCATGGTGCCACGGCAAGCCTTGTGGTGACAAGATGGCATGCGGGCCATAAGGCGTGCGGGCGGAAGAAGAAAGCTGCTCGTCCAGATCCGAAGGATTCGTTGTGGCAGCCAATTTTGTTGTTTTGGTTGCGCATAGGATTAGAGGTGTCATGCAGGTACTGCTGAAGATGTAACCCGGAATGACTTTCGGATTACCCAGAGTGTTCAGTCCCGAAGGTTCTGCAACGGTAAATGGTTAACGGCGCTGTCACAACCCCGCAATGAGGGGCGAAGATGCGCGTAAAGAAACAAATATCGGCTGGTGTCGCTCATGACAAAAAGCAGCTTCTGCTTGCGCGTCGTCGACTGCATTCCTCCAGGACTTATCCAGTCGTGACAATTTGGTCAACCTTGTCTTTTGTTCCCATCCGAGTATTCCACCAAGATGATGAAAGCGGTGCGTTTCCATGGGAAGAGGGACATCCGATTGGAAGAAATACCGGTGCCGACATGCGGCAAAGGTCAGGTCAAGGTAGACAAGATTCCCAAATAGATGAGCCTGGACAATGATTGAGTATCATTCCTCAGGTCAAGCCCAGGTTCATTGGTATCTGCGGTTCCGGTAAGAAGTCGCGTTACCCCAATCACTGAGCTTGTATTGATATTTGCCTTGGAGACCTCCATGAGTACCTTGGGGGTGCAAATATCATGCCCATAACGCCTCATCCCATCACCAACGAGCAAGTGCCATTGACTCTGGGGCATGAATTCTCCGGTTCCATCGAAGAGGTCGGCGAGGATGTCAATGACCTCAAGATAGGAGATCGAGTGACGATCCAGCCAATCATCTATGACGGTACTTGCGTAGCCTGCAAGGAGGGATACATCAATTGCTGTGACAAGAACGGCTTTGTTGGCCTTAGTGGTTGGGGCGGTGGTCTATCCGAGCACGTGGTAATCCCAAGGAAGGCCGTGTTCAAGATCCCAGAATCGATGTCCTTGGAAGTTGCTGGTGAATTGGGGCCCCCCAAATGCGTGATCAAGACTGATGCCACCTAGCACTAATCGAGCCACTTGCAGTAGGATGGCACGCCGTGAATGTCAGCCCTTTTAAGAAGGGACATTCGGCGCTGATTCTTGGTGGTGGTCCAATTGGTCTGGCAGTGATCCAGGCATTAACGGCAAGAGGTGCAGATAGAATAATAGTGTCAGAAGTGTCCACCCGCCGAAGCCAATTTGCCAAAGACTTTGGTGCTCATTACACGGTCAACCCGTTAAAGGAGGACTTGCACAAGGCCGTTCGTGAGATCAACGGTGGGGAAGGGGTCGACGTCGTTTTCGACGCGGCAGGGGTGCAAACTGCACTTGATTCGGCGGTCCCAGCCCTTAAGGCGCGCGGAACCTTGATAAATATCGCTGTTTGGAAGGAGAGGGCGACGCTGGTGCCAAATCAGTTTTTGTTCAGTCAGTGCACCATTTTCCTCAGAGGAGTGTTTAGGCTGACAACGACTAGGAGAACGAACATACAAAGGAGTGGCCACTTACCAGGAAGGGGAGTATCAGGAAGTTTTAGACGCGATCTCATCCGGTATTCTCTTTGCCAACCGTTGGACTTGTGCATAATTGACGTTGCCCAGGACGTATGAAGCCGGAGGGCATGATCACCAAGAAGATCAAGATGGACGAAGTGGTCGAGGAGGGCTTCGAGACCCTGATCCGTGATAAAGACAACCAAGTCAAGATCTTGATCGATGCAGAGGCCTGACAAGGGAAGGTATTATACAAGCTTGTATCATGCGAGTATTCCCGATTTATACATTTTGCTTTTCAGCCTCACGGGAACTCGATGACGGAGTACGGTGTTGACTTGGTGGGCTGCAGAGTGTACATCATGAATATGTCATGCGTAATGATGGACCCCAACAGCCCCAGAAACCCCCGGTCTAAATATGGGCATCCAGTCGATTTTTCTTTGTAGATGCAGTGATGCGTAGGATATTTATGATTGGGTCTGCCCAATGCAACCGATCAAGGACATCATGGGCCAGAGTCCTCCCAAGGAGTATCAGCGCGTAATTATCGGAGCCAGAAGCCTTCAGAGATCATCATGTAGTCTGGATGAATCAATTACCGCGGCGTGCGATGCTTCTTGGCCACTTTCTGCTTGTCCGCGTAGTTCTTGAGCACAGTCGCTAGACCTTCATTGCGGCGTGACAGCATCATCACATCCTCTACAGAGATAGTCTGCCGTCCACCATGCCTTTGTAGTCCGCATCAGCTTCCTTTTCTTTGGATCTTGCACAGATACTGGGGCGGCTCACTTTGCAAAGCTCTCCAGATCCGCACTGACGTTTTCTATACATGGGAGTAAGCATGGGAAGGCTCAGAAGGGTACGAGTGACTGCGGGGATAGATTGGTGCACCTATCTGAGCCCAGACGAGCTCTGTCAAAGAGCCAATGAACTGTGGTGTTGCGTTGACGCCTAGTGTGATGGTTTCTTCGTCAACAATTTTGCCGATGGAAAACCAGAGGGCAGACTTGAGGCGCTATTCGAGCACGTCAGTGGAGACAGCTTTGCAATTTGAAATTTCTTTTACCTCATCAAGTTTCTCGTTCTCAGTGGAAGTCATTATCGCCAGGCAAAACGGAACATTGATGTTGTATGGTGGAAGGTGGGAAGGTGCAGGAGGTGGTGATGTCGGCAAACATGGAAGCCCAATGCGGAGACAGACGCATCACACGCTACATACGCTGGGGCAACGAATGAACGCCCTTTTTCATTGAGCGCGTGGAAGTGCAAGCATCATTAGTTGACTCATATGACACATCGTTGCTTTCTTCGAGCTTGACCATGCTTTGCCTACGAGTCGATGTAATGCAGTTGGTAGATTCTATCATACACCATTGGGCTGACTCGCCAACACTCTTCTGAACCGGCGCTATGGGTTCGATCCAAAACATCAACATAGAGATCGGATCACCACTATCATGCTTGGAAGCGTCGATCCAGCTCTTGCCGGGGGTTTTACCAGCTCCTCCCAGTCTCTTGTAAGCGGTCTGTTTCTATCACATTCAAGAGCCATGAAGCACCCTTGACCCGACGCGCTGGATCGTCCTGGGCATTGCTATTTGTACCACCGAAAACACCCTCGTTGCCTATCGATGACGCCGCAACGGCAAGCCGTTCAGCTCATCTTAAGTGAAAGCTCCGAAGGGCAGCTTGATCCACGCTCCACCGGACCAAAGCTGCCGACTTCGGTAGCAGCATGCGATGCGTTTGCCCCAGCTCTTTTCGAAGACCGCACCAGAGGGTCTTGACACCGTATCATATATGTGTTGGGCCGGACACGAAGCAAAAAGAGGCGTCGCTATCGCCGACCATTACGAAAAGTGTCGGGAGCATCGAGGCCTGAACGGCCAGACCGGATACTCGCGTGAAGGTCTGTGGACTCCCGTCTTCTGGGCGCATTCATTGTCCTCGTGCGTTCGCGAGTACCACCTCGACGAACTCATTTCGCACAAGCGGGAGTAGTCTCTGGTTCGCGGAGCATTTTGGCGTCGACAGATAAGGGCCCCACAAGACCCAGCAAACCACAATGATGACTATTTTTTCTTGGGAGGAAGTGAGTAGACTCGATCCGTCAAGAAGATGCGTACACTATTGTTCGTCGGCCTGGGTCAGGCATCAGTGCATCGCGATGCCGCAGCGCATGATTTGAACATGATTTGAATATGATTTGGATCTATGTTGGCCGTGATACCCTCCCTATGCATCTGGATGGGGGCCCTTAGATACAATGGCGTTGTCACTGCGTCCCCACTAGGCCAAAGGGGTATTTTCTGTGCCTGTCAATCATTGATCTGCCGTAGGCGGATTTGCTCCTTTTGAATTAGTCCTATGCAGGGCTAAGGCTGGCGCGTGCTTGGACCTGAACAGTCCGACCAGTCATGTTGTACCAGCAGCTGTGCCGTCGCCATGGGCGGATTTGTGGGCGGAAAATCTACGCGTCCTTTCTCCTCATGCACGCAAGTCGATCCGGGGTTCGTAATTCGCACATCTCCCCACCGCTCTTCGCCTTCTCCACCCATACGAGCCATTGCGAGCCATTGGTCATAGCAGCGGCATAGTACGACTTCCAGCCTACAATGTGTTTGCAATTGCCTCATGCACATAACACCAGGAAACAGGCATATTCCTTTTTCCCTGCAGCAAAGCGTTGGGTGCAGACGGACGCTTTTCTTCCGTCCCACTCATGAAGCGGTCGCTCTCATGAAGAGGTCTTAGATTCTCATAACGATGCAGTGAGTCCCCTTTTTTCGTTCGTATCTATTTGGCACTTGATTCAAGCATCGTCTTCTGCCTCTTCTCGACTCCATCACAGCCGCCTATCTCTGCTTTACAAGCTGAAGAGGCTCGAACTTCCCTGACCTTCTTGTTATACATGATATGGCATCAGTCCGGCCTTCTCTCCACCGCTCTCAAACTTATCGTCGGCGAGTTCAATATGGCCTGGCCTTTGCCGCTTCGGCTAATATCGAAGCAGTGCCTACCCACAGCAGAAAGAACATCTACGTCCTCACAAACCCGAGAATCGTACCCGATCTACCTCAAGAGCCCCCACAAAACTGTACAACGCAGATGCCCCCAGACGCTACGCTCCTAACGAGTCTCGCCCTCGAAAGCCCCCTCACTCTCCAACAGTTGAGGATGTAGGCTTCGAAATCGACGAGGTACAAATGCGGGGGAAGCTTGATCAAACGCCTATGATCATCACCGTTGGCGACGAATCGAGCTCGTCTGATAACGGGGCAAGTTTGACGCCCGAGTCTTCCATCAGTGATGAGCAGGGGGAGCGTGTGAACCGACGTGACACAAGGGCTCGTGGCCGTGACGGCCCCAGCGCCAAGGCCGCCGGCGCTAAAACACAGCCACCTTTTCAGCCACTGGACTCACCAGAGCCAAGTCGAGGACGTCGACAAGGCCTGACTGTTGACACCGAGAGTGCAAGAAGTGTGTCAGCCGGAGGGGAGCCTCCTGCAAATTATGAGCGTGCTCGATCTCCTTACTCATATCGCCCCCCACAAAACACACAAGAAGAGACGCACAAAGCGAGACCAGTACCGGCATCGCGTGCACCACGTGGAACCCATGCCACTGGTGGAACCGGCGAGTATTTCCTCTCACCCGAGATCTTAAGCCCGAGCGTCCACACCTCGCGCAACGGTTCTGCTTCTGGCTCTGGCTCGTCTGGTTCTTATTTTCAGCCTCAAACAGCGTCAGCCCACCCACACGACAGTCGACCTTCTTACTCTCGGAAACGGTCTGAAGTTAAACAAGAAAACCCTCAACGCCCGACGCGCCCGCCCATAGAGCGAAGGGTCTCCGCGTTACCTCAATTGGGCAGCAATCCCAAATCTGCCCAGACTGCCAGTGCCGCTCGTTCTCGATACGTAGAAAGTTCCTCCGACGAAGATCGTAAATACGCCAAGATTCGCTCCCAGTCCGGTCAGTTGTCATCGGAGGCTCTGCCCACCAAATCGTCATATTTCGATACTCCACTTCGACCTGAGAGGCAATATAACTCTTCACTTCACAACTCCCCGCCTCGATCGCCCTTATCACCAGAACACACGCGTGGCACTTTCCTCAACCGCGATGCGCTTTTGACTGGTAGCGGCTTGCAGCACCTGAGTTCTCAACTGGAGGGACTTCACTCAGATCCACGTAGAGCCTCGCCCAGGGCATCTCCCCTGCCTTCACCTAGAGCATCTCCGACCCATTCGCCCTTCGCGTCACCACCAAGGACGCCCCCTGAGCCACCCCGCCATCACAAGCGATCAACCACCGTCGAGAGTCTGAAGAAAGACTCTCCAACCTCAAGACCGTCGTCACCACTTTCGTCGCGCCCCTCGTCTCCCAATCCAGCGGCCCAAAAGCTTAGCGTGCGTTCAATGGAGAATGAGGTCCCTCCACCACCAGGCCTGTCTAAGGATCGTAGAACGTCTACCTGGGATTCTGCTACTGGAAGTGCCAGAGATCCGTACTCGAGACCTCTAGCGGACGCTCGAGCTCCTCCAGCTGCCGCTCCCAACCATGAGAGGGTGGCTTCCTACGAGAAGTCGGATTCCCAGTATCGGAGGGACAGGCATCCGTCGTACAACCCCACAGGTGGTCTGGGTGCCTCTGTCGAGCCAGCGCATGGCGGCTCTCGCCAACGTTCCAGCTCCAATGCAAGCGCTCGCGGACCACCTGTGCTACATCAAACGACATCCGACCCTTCTCGAGCTTCAGATGCCAGGCCTCCTTCAGGACCGTATGTGCCTGCTGCAGCCGGTGCAATGCTTGGCGCCGGTCTCGCCGATTCCGGCTCCTCGCACAGGTCAAGATCGACCGCGCCCGGCTCCTCGCATCGTCACCGATCACGCTCAAGGACAGCCCCAGATGTCCGAACAGTTCCACGGTCAAGATCCAGCGCTCCTGTCGCTGTGGTCGCTGCCTCGGACGCTCCGACGCAACCAGCATTTCTGCCACCATGCCCACGCACTGAACCTGTCGCAGGCTATGATGATTGGTATGAGCTTGCCATCAATCGCAGTGAATCCAATATGGATATCTGCCCCGATTGCCGCACCAACATTTTCGGTTCAGGTTATGAACGAGACTTTCGTCGCCGCGACCTGCCAGAACGAGGCGAGAAGTTGATGTGCGGAATCAGCGACCCATGGGTGCGGCTCGCCTGTCTTGAGCAGTTCAAGAAGCGGAAACACGACACCACCCTTCTCAAGTACCTGGCGGAGGTATCCAAAGACTACTCAGCATGCCCGCAAGGCCATCTCGTGGAGGATCGGAAATGGTATCACCTCCGCGACAACGAGACCGACAAGGACTACGACGAGTTCCAAATCTGCTCGCATTGCCTGATGAGCCTCGAAGTCCTCTACCCGAAGATGGCCGACATGTTCCACCGATCCAAAGACATCGAGCGCAAGAAGGACCCCCGCGTCTGCGACCTCCGCTCCGACGTCGTCCGCTTCGGCCAATACCTCGACCACCTCGGCAGCATGGACCGCCAGCTCAAGGAAACCGGCCGCGACCCCAACACCTCCGACTTCATCTGGCAGGTCAAGCTCATGACCGTCATCACCCCCTGCCGCGGCGACGCCATCCACTACGGCCAGGACATGCACCTCCACCCGGACATCCCCGAACTCACCATCTGCGAGGAATGCTACTACAAGGACGTCCGGCCCATCGTCAAGAAATTCTCCCGCGCCGATCCCCGCCACTTCGCCCTCAAGATCTCGCCCGACGCCAAGGAGAAGGTGGGCGGCACGAGCTGCATGCTCTACTCGGCCCGCATGAAGCAGATCTTCGAGTCGGCCTGCCTGGACCGCGATTTCGAGGCCTTGGACAAGGCCGTCAAGAAGCGGAACGGGCTGCTCAAGGACCTCGAGGAGGCCAAGATGCTGTATCACAAGACCCCCACCGATCCGGCCCTGAAGGAGGACGTGGAGTATTTGACCGACAAGTGGAAGAAGCTAGCGCGGAAGCATGATCGGAATTGAGAATCGGACACACCCCAGGGGTTTTTATTAAGACCGCGAGCGGGAGCGTAATCTGAAGACAAGAAAACTTGAAGCTTGGATACGTGGGTGGCGCTGGGATGCAACTATACACATACATCGAAGGGAGTTGAGTTGAGTTGAGTTTAGATACCCCCTCCCCTCCAACCCCCTCCTTCACAAAAGCAAGCTTGGGGTGGGGGAGGTCTTGCAATCGATGGGGGAATTGATTCTACGTCTGACGGCCTGAAATCACGACATCTAATGTGTGCATGGAGATCGAATAATTGAGATTTTCGGATATTACTTCTTTGTCGAGAAGATTGAGCGGAATGACGGAGGCAGATAACCAAAAAAAAAACCCCCTTCAAAATAGATCTAGATGAAAACGTAGCATGATTTGATGAAGTAATAATGAAGAAAGGGGGGGGTGCAGAAACCCCGAGYACACACCACCCAGGAAATCCAGCGCCKTTCAGATGATGATGCATACCAGCACAAAACCCAATGCTTCTCTTCCATCCAAAAAATTCGGCCGCAGGCCACCTGTTATTTCCTCATCCTCTGACCCCTCCTCATTTCGCTTCCCCGAATTTCGAGGGATCTTTCAAATCACTTCTCGAGACCCCCCTCTCTCTCCCCTTCCCCCTTACCCCTCTCCCCCCCCCCCCCCCCCCCCCCCCCCCCCCCCCCCCCCCCCCCCCCCCCCCCCCGGCGTATCCACARTTCCTCCTTCTTGCTGAGGATGTCGCCCGSGTCGCTGCTCGTGTAGTAGCTATTGGAAGACGCGGGAGGAGGATTCGGGGTGGGATCAGCAGCACCGCCCAGGCGGCTGGTGGCGTATCCGGCCACTGCGCTGGGGACGCTGGTGATGGTCCGGCGGGGAGGGATGGGTGGGGGAGGTCGATCGTTGGGTGCGGGGTTGATGGTGGAAGGTGTGGGGGGTTGGTCGGGGGGGTACCATGATGGGAGGGAGTTGTATGCCGAGGCGACCTTGTTGCGCACGGAGGCGCGGTAGGATGAGGATTCGGAGGGTGGCGGGTTAGATGGTCTTGGTTGGGGAGTGGGAGCGGGGGTGGTGGTGGTGGGGATGGATTGATTGGAGGAGAGATTGTGGATTTGGGAGAGCGGGGATGGGTCGGTGGGGAGGTTTGGGGTGGTGTCGGTTGAGGYTGTGGTTGAGATWGAGGTGGAGGAACTTTGGCGGCCCGGTCGGCGTGGTGGCGGGGGAGCGGGTTTGCGTTTGAGGGGGTCAGATGGCGGGTTTGAAGACGGCGAGGGGCGGAGGGAGAGCGGTTTTGCTGGTTTTGATGGGGGAGGAGATTTTGGGGCTTTGATGGGGGTCTGGGCTTGGGTGGATTCAGTGGCRAGCGGGTCCGTCATAGAACGGTGGAGTTTTTGGGCAGCTGCGTCGTTGTCGTCGGTGGAAAAGTCGATGAGGGTGCCTATGGCTGGATTGGGGCTTGGCTTGGGTGCTGCAGCAGGAGTGTTRGATGCGCTTGTTGACTTTCGGGGAGGTAGCATTGGSGGTCGCTCTTTGAGATCGGCAGTGCTTGGTTTGGGAGACATGCTGCTGCTCCTATTCTCCCTGCGRCCGCGAAAGGAGGAGACTGAGCTGCGAGAGCGAGGGCCGGCGTCAAGYAAGCCTCTTGATGGGCTTGTTGTCACATCYCTAATGTAAACGCCGAGGATTCGACCGGGATTTGCCAGCATGATATCGGTGTAGAGTTCGAGATCGGCTTCACCGCTGTCTCCGACCAAGATGAATCGTCTTTCGGGGAAATCGTCCATGATCTTTTCGAGGGTGCCTTTCTTGCGCTCGGCGACKGGCTCGAAAATACCTTGCAACATGCCGGTATACTGCTTCAGGTGGAACGAACCATTTGGAAGGCCAGCTTGGGCGAAGAAGCTCGTCAGTACAGGATAGAGTTGCCACGGCGAGTTGGACACATAATGGAGCTTTACCCCCATGTCAGACAGTGTCGTGTACCATTCCCGGACCCCTTCGATGGTCAGGTCGCCAAGATCACGAATGAAGGCGTTCCGGAAGATCTCTTTGGCGCCGCTTCCTATGGCGGAATGCTTGATCGTATCATCGATGTCACTGATCATGCTGATACCGTGAGGCTCCGTGATCCGCACTTCCTCGGTCGCTGAGAGCTTGTCSGATGCAAGYACTCGCACATGAGTSGGGACAAAATCCAAAGGGGCGGAAAGTGAAAAGTGCCCGGACTCGTTGGTGGTGATGGTACGTGACTTTGACGATGTTTCGTTGTAGAAGAAGACGGTCAAGGGTGTGCTGACCAACGGTGTTGTGAGGAATGGTTTCAGTCTCACCATCAGGTGTGCATTGGCAATKGACAGCTCCTCTGGACTCATCTCCGAAGGCTGATTCCACGTTCTTCGTTTCTGTCTAGGCTTGATATGATCAGGCTGGATGCTGTTGATGGAACTTGTCGAKAGTGGACGGGGGATAGGACCCGGTCTTGATTGCCGCCTGTCAAGTGATGACTCTCGACTTTGGTCGGGAGAGCTGGTAAGAGCTTGCTCATCATTCCCACCGCTAGGCTTCTCGCTGTAACCACCTCGCCATGCCACATCTGCCTCTCCCCGTCCCTTTCTCTCGATAGACTCCGCCTCCCTTTCAGCCAGCTCATCCTCGTGTCTTGCCGTGCGCGCTTCGACTCTTGCGTGATGAGGGGAACTCGGACTGGCCGCTCGGCTACTGGTTGGCGCTGGTATGCCAGACAAGTGTCTCGCTATACCGACCAGTATTCTGTTCTTCCTCGTCATCTGGCCCTTGTGCGGTGCATACAACCAGCCGCGAATGTTGACGTCCACAACAGCATTCTGATCTTCGTGCTTCTCGTACTCCTTTCTCCAATACTCCGCATCTCCACTTCCCTCTGCATTCTTCAGATCTGTGACAGCCGGCACTCGGTCCTGCACACTCCCCTTCCTSCGACGATGCCGAGTTGCATAGCTAGGAAATAACAGCATCTCCTCATCCCCATTTCTGACAACAGATACGTCGGGGAATCCTCCAGGCACCGAACTCTCGTTCTCTTCGGCAGCGCCATCCCTTCCACTCAGCCCATATGCTTGKGAGTACGACTGCCGTAGCTCGTTTGCGGCCTTGAGATAGCCAGCCAGCTTCTTTCGTCGATAGCCCTTCTCGCCATARCCCACMTCGGCGTCCATGGTCGTGCTTGGTGCAGCCTTGCCTACAGGGCCAGTCRCACGAGCATACTTCACACCAAAGATGCTGCCGATGCCTCTTCGCCCGCCAAGCCGTCTCAATATTCCCTTGCCTGCGAGTCTTTTCTCACGTCGRAGTGATTGTCTCCGGRCTATGAAGCGRTAGATGCGAGATTGAGCTTGGAGCTTGTAGTACGGAAGGGTCTCATGGCGGAAGGCGGACAGTCGGGCTCTGGCGCGCTGACGAGTATGTGGGAAGAGRTAGCGGAGGAGGGGRAAGGTGTTGTTGTTTGGGCGYGATAGCCCGCGTGCTCGAGATGGGAGAGGTGGAGCCAGGATAGGAGGTCGATCAGATTGATGGTCAGAAGAAAGTGGGTTTGCCTTGGTTGGCTGGCTGAGAGGAGAAGGCAATCACGGTAGAAGGAGCAGGGCAGTGTCAGCACAAGAGATCATTAGTACTATTGATTTAATTATTTGGGAAGCTACAAACACCTGATATGACCGTCTGATAGAGGGTCATATTAGACATCTAGAATCGTCTATTTATATTTGTCTACGATACTTTGTGGACCTTCCATCCCTTGCCTTTGCGGACCCTTGGACCTAAATATGATACGTCACAACGCGTTTCGACATTCCACCACTTGACTGCCACATCCACCTTCTTTCCTCCAACGTCTTCCTCATAATAATGCAACCCTCTCAAAATCTATTTCAAACCTCCCTCCATCCGTCTCCCATCACCCACCCTTGTGCCAACACCAATTGACCCTTCCCCTCRACACATCCTCCAACATCCTCCAACAACCTCCTCTCGCATCCCTCCCTTCCCAACCCCCCTAAAAAATAAT
>MSTJ01000491.1:0-12119 GCA_001956345.1 Ramalina peruviana
CAGGAGGGGCTCAAGGGGTGGGAAAGGGGGGGTTAGTCAAGAGAGCAAGATTCGGGATGCATTTCAAGCTACATACAGAAGCTACCCAGCAAAATCTCATATACAAGTAAACCTCTCCCCCTTAATTTTGGATCTCTGCAAGAAGCTCCAGTGGCACAATCGCTATGATGAGGGAACGAACGAACGTGAATGGCGAGGAAAGTAGCATCTCCAGCGAGTAACAATGGCAGAAACCGCGAAAAAGGCATGTTGTAATGGCACACAAAGCAAACGCAGAAACGCAAAAAGAGCAATCGTCAATCCCTCATCGTCGCCAGTCCTCATTTCCACTTCTTTCCTCCCTTCCATTCCCTTCCCCCATATTTCAAGCCTAGAGCGCAGGCGCCGCGGCAGCAGGCACAGCCATCCCCCGCATCTTCTCCGGCTTGCCCATGATCTCATACGGCGCCCTCTGCACTATGCCCCCSGTCTTGGGGAGCACGGTGGCSGACTGCATGAGATAGGCGTCCACATCGCGRGCRGCGGAGCGGCCTTCGTTGATGCCCCTGTGGTAAAAACTCATATTAGCTCTGTGCGTTTCATAGGACGGCCCAATGAGTAGGGGGAAGAACTTACCAAACGATCAAAGATTGCCCCCTGCGACAATCCCCCGCCGCGAACACGCCSGGCAAATTGGTGTTGTAGTTCCCCTGCGGCGTCTTGATGTTCTTGCGCGGATCGAGCTCCACTTCCTTCTCGAACAACCGATCCTCGGGGCCCAGAAAGCCCATACTCAGCAGCACCAGCTGCGCGGGGAAGAACTGCTCGGAACCCTCAACGGTCTTCATGTCCCACCCGCCGCTGACGGATTTCGTCCACTCGACGCGGTGGATGTTGATCCCCGCCACGGACTTTCCGGTTTCCTTGTCGGCGACGAAGTCCTTGGACATGACGCAGTATTCGCGCGGATCCTTGCCCATGTGCGTCTTCACCTCAGTGTGCCCGTAGTCGACGCGGTAGATCCGGGGCCACTGCGGCCACGGGTTATCCTGCGCGCGCTGCGCGGGCGGTTGCGGCAGCAGCTCAAAGTTGGTGACGGAGCGGGCGCCGTGGCGGACCGAGGTGCCRATGCAGTCGTTGCCCGTGTCGCCGCCGCCGATGACGATGACGTCTTTGTCTTTGGCGGAGATGTAGGCGTCCGCGTCGGCGAGGTTGGAGTCGAGCAGCGATTTGGTGTTCTTGTGCAGGAACTGCATGGCGAAGTGGATGCCCTCGAGTTCGCGGTTGGGGATCTTGAGGTCCCGGGCGACAGTGGCGCCGGTGGCGATGACGACCGAGTCGAAGGATGAGCGGAGGGAGGAGAGGGAATTTTCCTCGCCGGGGCCGATGGGGGTGGAGGTGATGAATTTGACGCCTTCGTCGGCCATGAAGTCGACCCGGCGTTGGACGACGTTCTTGTCGAGTTTCATGTTGGGGATGCCGTACATGAGTAGACCGCCAATGCGGTCGCTGCGTTCGAAGACGGTCACGTAATGACCGGCGCGGTTGAGTTGATCAGCGCACGAGAGTCCTGAGGGCCCTGAACCGATGACGGCGACGGATTTGCCGGTGCGGGTTTTGGGCGGTTGGGGAACCATCCAGCCCATATCGAAGCCTCGGTCAATAATGGCGCACTCGATGCTCTTGATGCCAACGGGGTCTTCGTTGATTCCGAGGACACAAGCTCCTTCACAAGGAGCGGGGCACACACGTCCGGTGAATTCAGGGAAGTTGTTGGTCATGAGCAGTCGGTTCAAAGCGTCTTGCCATTGATTCTGGAATACCAGCTCGTTCCACTTGGGGATGATGTTGGAGATGGGGCAACCAGTGTCAGACTGGCAGAAAGGAACACCACAATCCATACAGCGAGCGGCCTGATACTTGAGCCCGTCTTCATCGAGACGCGATGACAACTCCTTCCAATCACGCGTACGTGTCTCTGGGCGCCGGTACTTCTCGCTTCGGCGCTGGTACTTCATAAAGCCTTTGGTTTTGTCGAGAACGAGAGCGGATCGCTTCTTCTCCGCCTTGCTGTCACTGACGGACTCCTCAATGTCCAGCATGTCTTTCTTCTTTTGCTCCTCTTTTTCATGCACGTGGCTTCGGGATTCCTCATGCTTAGAACGCACGGCGTTGCCAGGGAGGATCGGGAGCGGATACTCGGCTTTCTTGGCAGCTTCTGCTTTGGCCGCCTCCTCCAGCATGACCCGTTTGTAGTCAGTAGGAAGAATCTTGACAAATCTGCGCAATGCCCGATTGAAATCGAGCAAGACGCGTGCAGCTAGTTCGGAACCGGTGTAGTGGTGATGATCCTCAATCAATCCCCGAACAAAGGCAATCTCCGATGGGTCTTCGAGGCCAGAGATTTCTACCATCTCCGTGTTGACCTTTGACTCAAAGTCTTGTTGCATGTCAAGGACGTAGGCAATGCCACCAGACATACCAGCAGCAAAATTGCGTCCGGTACCTCCCAGGATCAACACTCGGCCACCGGTCATGTATTCACAGCCGTGGTCACCAATACCCTCCACCACTGCAGTGGCGCCSGAATTACGGACGGCGAAACGCTCGGCAGCAACACCACGGAAGTAGCATGTGCCTCCTGTGGCACCATAGAGACATACATTGCCAATGATGATGTTCTCTTCAGCCTTGAACACGGCAGAACGAGGGGGGTATATGATGAGACGCCCTCCGGACAGRCCTTTGCCGACGTAATCGTTGGAGTCTCCCTCCAGCTCCAGAGTGACACCGCTGGCAAGGAAGGCACCAAAAGATTGCCCGGCAGAGCCTTTGATGTTTGCGTGTATGGTATCTTGGGGGAGGCCAGCTTCTCCGTATCGTTTGCTGATTTGGTAGGAGAGAGTGGTCCCCAAGGCTCGATCAGTGTTGACAATGTCGCATTCAATACGGCATGGCAATCCTTTCTCAAGTGCCAGTTCAGATTCGGCGATGAGCTTGTTGTCCAACCTGACATGAAGCTTATGATCTTGCTTCCGGACGTTGTAGGTAGCAACACCGGGTCGGAGTTGATGTGCGGGCGTGAGGAGAAGACCAAGGTCGAGGTTTTGTGTCTTTGGGGTACGGAGATCTTCGCGCATCTTCAAAGCTTCGACACGACCCACCATCTCGTTGACGGTGCGAAATCCAAGCTTAGCCATGATGGCCCGGAGCTCGTTGGAGATGTAGTAGAAGAAGTTTATGACATGCTCAGGGGTACCTTTGAATTTGGCGCGGAGGTTCTTATCCTGCGAAGCAATGCCGACAGGACATGTGTTGAGATGGCATTTCCTCATCATGATACAACCCATAGCGATCAAGGGTGTGGTTGCGAAGCCGAATTCTTCCGCTCCAAGTAAACAAGCAATTGCAACATCTCGTCCTGTCCTCAGCTGACCGTCGGTTTGAACAATGATTCGCCCTCTCAGGTCATTCAGTACAAGTGTCTGATGGGTCTCGGCGAGACCAAGCTCCCAAGGTAGCCCAGCATACTTGATACCAGTCCACCTTGAAGCACCAGTGCCTCCATCATGGCCGGAGATGAGCAGATGATCAGCCTTGGCTTTTGCCACACCAGACGAGACTATACCGACACCAGTCTCGGAGACGAGCTTGACCGAGATACGAGCTCTTGGGTTCGAGCATTTCAAGTCGTAGATCAATTGCTTCAGATCCTCAATGGAATAGATGTCGTGGTGCGGTGGCGGTGAAATGAGACCAACGCCAGCAGTAGAATGACGTGTGCGTGCAATAGGACCAGATACCTTGTGGCCTGGAAGTTCACCACCTTCCCCAGGCTTTGCACCTTGTGCCATCTTGATCTGTAGCTCGTCGGAGTCGGCAAGGTAGTTGGCTGTGACTCCAAAGCGGCCAGATGCAACCTGCTTGATAGCTGATCTCATGGTATCACCATTTTCCAGGACTTGGCTTCGCTCCGGATCTTCGCCACCTTCGCCAGTGTTTGACTTGCCTCCCAGCCTGTTCATTGCGACGGCCAAGGTTGAGTGAGATTCCATTGAGATGGAACCGTAAGACATGGCACCAGTGACGAAACGACGGACGATCTCCGTCCATGGCTCTACCTGATCAATTGGAACAGGGGGCCGTTGCTCAAAGTCAAAGTCTAGCATGCCCCGAAGCGTGCAGTTCTTAATCTGCTCGTACTCTGTTCGGGAGTAAGCCTCGTAGGATTTGTCGTTCTTGGTGCGGACTGCATCTTGTATGTTGGCAATCGCGACTGGATCGTTCACATGCGGCTCCCCGCCATCTCGCCAATGGTACTCTCCCGACTCGGCCAGGCCTGGGATGGTCGAGATTTCGCGTGATGGGAAGCCCTTTTCGTGGAAGGCAAAGGCGTCCTGCGCAATGAGCTCAAACGTCATACCGCTCACACGTGTGGCTGTTCCAGTAAAGCATCGATCTACAACACTGCTGTCGATCCCAAGCGCCTCATAGATTTGAGCACCCTTGTAGCTTTGTAGTGTGGAAATGCCCATCTTGCTCATGACCTTCAATATCCCTCCATCGCACGAGTATTTGTAGTTTTCGATCAGCTTTTCATCCGAGACCTTCTTTCTGATCAAGCCTTCGCGGTTCATCTTCAGAATACATTCCATGGATAGATAAGGACAGATGGCGTCAACTCCATAGCCCAACAAGACACACATGTGATGTACCTCTCTGGCTTCTGCGGTTTCGACAAGCAAAGCAGCTTGTGATCGCCACTTATTCCGGACCATATGATGATGAACCAAGCCAGTGGCGAGGAGGGCTGAGACTGGCACCCGGTCGGCGTCTGTCTTTCTATCGGAGAGTATGATGATTTTGTCATCATTTTGAACAGCTTCAGTAACCTCTTGACAGATGCGGTCCATTGCATCGTAATAGCCCTGAATGCCTTCATTCTTAGCGAAAGTGATATCAATAGTCCTCACTGTCCAGGCGTGGTACAGCGCTGTGATGTTCTTGAGAGCGTTGAAGTTCTCAATGGACAAGATTGGTGAAGGGAGCATCAGGCGATGGCATTGTGAGGAACCCATTTCGAGAAGATTGCCTTGGGGACCGACGTAGCACTCAAGTGACATGACAATGGCCTCACGGATGGGATCGATGGGTGGGTTTGTGACTTGTGCAAAGAGCTGGCGGAAATACTCATACAGTAGTCGTGGTTGCTGGGCTAGGCAAGCGAGCGGAGCATCGTTGCCCATGGAACCCAATGCCTCTTTTGAATCTGCGGCCATGGGACCGAGCAGCAAGCTGACTTGCTCAAAGGAGTAGCCGAAGGCCTTCAGCATTGGATCTTCCTGCACCCGAGTGTCATTCAGYTCAAAGCCAAGATTATGTCCCGACTCTTTCAGTGAGCCAAACAGATTTGGCAGTTCAATCAGCTCCTTCTGAAGCCACGATCTGAAGTCCTGTCGACTAGACACGTTATGCTTGAGCTCAGCGTCATCCACGATTCTGCCAGCCACCGTATCTACCAACAACATCTTGCCGGGCTGCAATCGTCCCTTCTGGACTATCTTTTCAGGAGAGATGGCAATGGTGCCGACTTCGGACGCGCAAATGATGCGGTCGTCATCCGTCACATAGTACCGACACGGTCGTAGGCCATTTCTATCGAGATTTGCACCACAATATCTGCCATCTGCAAACGTGAACAGCGCCGGGCCATCCCAAGGCTCCATCAAACATGCCGCCCATTCGTAGAATGCTGCTTTTTCTGGATTCATTGCTGCGTTATCTTGCCATGCCTCTGGAATCATGAGCATGACCGCTTCAGGAAGGGAGAGGACGCCATTGATCGTGAGGAGTTCGAGAACGTTGTCGAAGGCCGCCGAGTCTGAGCCGCCGTCTTCGACTATGGGGTATAATGAGTCTAAGTTGTCGCCGAAAAATGTAGATTTCATAACGCCTTCTCTTGCACGCATCCAGTTCTTGTTGCCTCGTAAAGTATTGATCTCACCTGGATAATATTAGCCAGCACTCGATTTATTTTTTTGGTGAAATAACTACCATTGTGAGCAGCCCATCTCAATGGCTGAGCGCGATCCCAGCTGGGAAACGTATTCGTAGAAAACCGTGAATGAACCAATGCGAAATGCCCCTCGTAATCCACAGACACCAAATCATGATAGTATTGATACACTTGCACCGGAGACAGCTGACCTTTATAGACGATGCATTTGTTGCTTAAGGAAGATAAATAGAACCAGTTATGGAGACCAATGGTGTGGGTAGCTCTCTTCCTTAGGAAAAAGAGCTGGCGCTCGAAGTGGAGGAAGTCGAACTGCTCCGGGTCCGTGATCTGTGGCTCCTTTCCATCTCCGTAGGCGCTCCTCAAAACCACGAAAGGGCATAGGATGAGTGGCTCGCGAGACAAAGCCGCCTAAGTGGAGTTGTTTTAGCTAACGGTGTACTTGATACAGTATTCCACGACACATACCGGTCCCAAAAGCGTCGAATCACGGGGCACGACGCGCCAGCCAAGCACACGGAGGCCTAGCTCTTCAGCGATCTGCTCAAACTGATCTGTAGACTCTTTGAGGACCTCGGTCACGGGTTTGAAGAACAAATTGCCGGCCGCATATTGCCCCTATGTGCCTCAGTTTGGTACGACATGTATTATGTGACAGTAAAAGGTTCTAACCTGGGGAGGAAGACCGATTCCAGTCTCTTTAGCAAAATTCTTGACGAAGAATTTGTGCGGTATTGAAGTCATGACCCCAGCCCCATCGCCGTCGCGAGCATCCGAGCCGACAGCCCCACGATGGGTCATATTACACAGTAGACTTTGGGCATCGCTGATGATCTTGTGGCTCGCCTTGCCTTTCACATGGCAAGCAAAGCCAACCCCACAAGCATCCTTCTCATACTCTGGAAGATACAGCCCTTGGGGGCGAGGTATGGCCCCAGCCCATGATTTGTTCTCGACACTGTCGTCGTACTGGTATACGTTGGTGGGCGTGTCTTCCTCGATTTTGGGTCCGTTACCCATTCCTGGATTGGGGTGTGCGTCGCAGAATGGGTGGCAAGCCTAGGAAGGCTAAGATCTTTGATGTTGATGAGAGGTGCTGCTGTCTCGCTGCTCTCGAAGCTGGCCCTTGGGTTTCTTCGTTGGCTTGTCAGAATTGTGTGTGGTTGACGAGAGGAGGGGTTGGGGTGCAAATTAAAWTTCTGATGATGCACTAATCCTCGGAAACCAATTCTGCTCCTAGAGCACTGGGAAATAGTAGGCAGATGAGTTGCCCGATACGAAAGCGATAACAGTTTCACAGCAATTCGAGCCAATCGAATCAATGTAACTGACTATCTGACTTTAACAATTAGACTATTCCACCACTTTCACCTTACTGCTAGGCTAGCTTAGCTTATGAGATCTCATCCACTCTAGTCCCCCACAATAGAAAGCTGTACTACGGTACAGGGTTTTGGAAATGTCCCATCTACACTTCATGCTGCTGGCTCTTTCGCAGCGGATATGCCATTCAGTTCTAGTGGCTCGCGTACTGCTTGCTTCTCTAGACCAGACCCTCAGCCAGACCCTAGCCAATGGAAAGCCAGCATCCGCTCAGCATTCAGCAGAGGTGAGCATAGGCCTCGTCTGGGGTCTCAGCTTGGAGGGCTGAGCAATYCCTTCATCTTGACCACGCCAAAGCGGATAATGGCATAGTCTTCCACGAAGAAGTTTCGGATGTCTCTCCCACGGCGACATGTGGGATGGTCAGCATCTTAAGATTTCCCCGACTGGTCTTGCAGGCAATATCGATTACGAAACAGAGTGGGGAGCTCTCAGATGTGGGGCCGCCACTAGTTTGACGTAGGGCGAGCAGGTCCTCCGACGTCGCTCCACGTTCAGCGACGTCACGAGGTGGCGATCTGGACCCTCTAGCTGCAATCTGCATGTGTGCTGCCCAGTCCAACAGCTTTAGGATGCTCAATCCATCGATTTCAGAAGTGCTCAGGCCAGAATGCAACCGTGTACGCGTGTGGAGGTCTTTCATCTTGATTACTAATCAAAGCTTTCTAATTGGCTACCAAAATTGTATTTATGATATGGCCTCTTCGCATGCCAGAGTACGGGACGCTTGCAGAGTTCTTTGGGATCGCGTTTCTTGGCTTGATCATGGAACATTGCATAGTTGCTCGTGTATTCTCTTTCTCTCAAGCTATTTAGATTCATTCAGCGCTTGCCCATTGGTCGTTGAAAGCTCACAATAGCGTGACACCAAAATCTTGAGGAAAAATCCCGTGATTCTGCCAAAGCTCACTAGAACGATGTTCTTTTTAACACCATCCCAAGTCTTCAATTGCCCACGATGGTGATGTCCCAATTTCTCACGAAGCATATACAAGGAATGTAGTGATCTGGTGGCCAATTCCTCCACTATATTCAAAAAATTGGGCACTTCCCGGGTAGGAGATGCTCGCAACAGCTTCATTGCAATCTCCATTACTATCCCTTTCATCAGCAAACCGATCCGTAAAATGACAGGCTCTGAGAACTCACGTTGAGAGATAAACCGTGGCTCCCGAATCGGGACCGAAGGAGCCGATGTTGCGGAGGTAAGGAGAGGTCAAGGTGACGCAGTGCTGGGCGATACTGCTGGCGGTGTTGCATTGACCACTGCCACAAGTGGGCTGGACTTTATACCCACAGCTTCCCGAGTACTGCTCGCCAGTGCAGAGGTAGATGCCTCCTGGGGTACGCTTTGCAATGCTGCCCTCAGGCTCGGCCATGCGGCGCCGAACTTCCTCAGAGCTGATGGGCTCAAAACCGTCGGGCAGGGCATTTGGGGCGGGGACTGCCTGGGTAAGGGCGGCGAGCGCCAACAAGACGGAGCTGAGGGATGTGTTGAACTTCATATTTAAATGAGCAGATGGGTTTCTGAATGATATTGTTGGTGTTGGAATGTCTTGGAGCTTTGTCGTTGAGGTTGATGAGTCTGGGGACATCGAAGCCCAATATATAGCCAGAGTGCCGGGTGTGAACGGATGTTGTCCCCCTCCATGACCAAGAGGTGCTTTGTAGGCCTTCCATGCATGTTGCTGATAGAGATGGGTAAGCCATGGACTAGAGAAGGGCTGTTGCAGAGAGGAGGCACCATATTCGCAATATATTCTTGAAATGGTCTGGTTTTCCGGTGACCTGCAGATCTTTGATTATTGATTGTTTTCGGTGTGATTGAACTTAGCGAAGCAGCCTTGCTGATTTGATGATCAAGTAGAATTGCTTCACAAAAACGTGGTATGCAACAGCCAACGAGGGAGCCAGAACTGATATGTGGCCTGCTTACGAAAGGACGCAACGGCAACAAATGGTTCTAGATCGTGCAAATTTGGATCAATCATAGGCCTTGGCGGACCTCCATGCCATAATGGTATTTTCCTACTTCTTCAATCTTTGTCGCATCTCGTCCACCCACCGCTTAGAGAGGCCTTTGGGGACAACATTGATCCTGACAAGCTCATCGACGATCTCCACATCGCTACTCAACGTCTTGAGCAGACTCACATTCTTGCCCACCTTCACCAGGCCCCCACTAGCTGTCTCCATATACAGCTCGACTTGGTTTGCCAGGTACTCGTGTTTTTCATCCCATGGAAGCGGAAAGATGTAATCCAAGTGCATCGAGACTGTGTCTGTTTCCGCAAAAGATTTGATGAAGTCTGACTGTGCATGCATCGGGTAGAGCAGTAAGACAGGAAATTGTAGAGTGCTCTCAGGCGAAAGAGGGTCAGGCGCCAGGTGAAYAGTCGCATCTTCCATCTCGGGTGGTTGCGCACTCTTTCGGGTCTTGATRTTGCGCGCTTTGAGTGCTGCYGCGAGAGTGAACTTTTGCCTCTGGAGCGTAAGGGCTTGTTTCCGATTCCGATCCTCTTCCGCTTTGACCTGCATCGCTCTCGCTGTGATCTTCATACTYAGGTCCTTCAAGGCTGCGTTCCYGGCGTCAACAGCCAAMCCATGTGWACAAGCATCGGATGCCTCTGCCAATTTGTCCAAAGCAWACAGCGCTTGAGCGGAGCGGTAGAAGGCCTTGATGTTTTTCGCATTGAGTCTTAAAGCACTTCGACAGTCCATGGTCGTCGATCGATAATTTTTCAGCTCAAGATTGCACAGCGCGCGATTGACATAGCATGTCTCTTCAAGTCTCAACTCCTTCTCCCTCTCTGCGGATGCTACGCCATCATGGCTTTCCCGCTTTTCACCGATCTTTCTTGAGAGCACGGCAATGCCTTTTGAATAAAATTCTTTAGCATCGCTCCATTTTTTGACTTGCACCAGCTCATTCCCTTGCTCCTTGAAGCTCTGCGCGTTCTCCGCCGGAGTTCCGTCGTACTGAAGCGCGCGTAAAGCCTCGAGCGCGTCATTGTCCTCGTCTATCCTGCGCACTCTGATGAGTCAACTATCTCGGCATGTGAGGCTGGACTACTGACCTTCTGCGCCAGCTTGGTCGAGGGAGGTCATGAACAGAGGCGTTCTTCCCATCATTTGAATAATTTCATCCGTAGTGTGGGATCGCACGGATTCCATTTGTGGCGGGGGTGTGGGGGTCGTTGAGGGGCCATGGTGAAGGGAGTCGTTCGACATTGTGTCAGKGATCCCGGACTGAGACTTATAACGTGAATCAAAGRGCACTAGGTCCAAATGACATTGATATCTCACATAGCTCGCTCAAGCATCCCTTGCTGCAAATGACGCCATCTCCAATGATCGGAAAAACTATTTTCCGTGGCGAGGCGGCGCCCTCCACCCGAAACCTGATACGGCCACGTAGCAACACTTTGTTATTATGTACCTTCCCGCTTCGTAATGGCGCTCGCGTGCTGTTACTCAAGTCGTTTTCGGTACTGATTATGCAATACCAGCCGCTTGATCGTGTTGCACGATTTGAAAATCGAGAGAAGGCAAGACCAAATTGTTGACTTTCTCCACTAGGATAGAAAGGTATACGTGGATTGGGTCCTGATGGAGTAMACTAGCAGCCACTAGTCGTCTTTTTATTGAAATCAAGACTCGACAATAGTAATGCCCCCTCTCTCAATCATAAGCATTGCTCATTATATGTCTTTCATTCTCCTTCTATCATGCCTATATTTGGGACGATTGCTGTTCAGAAAGACATTGWTATAGATACGCTGGAACCAGGAAATGGCTCGATAGGGCTGTAAACCACTGTCAGCCAGACCGGCAAGAGTCGTCAATGGATCGGCTCATTGTGGAATTGGAGCGGCGCGAAACTGAATATGTATCCTCAATGGGATCCCATCTTTGGTCTGGACCTTCCGTTCGTCACCTTGAGAGCTATCAAGAACCACCGTGACCGTGTATTAACCAAATCTAGCGATCGATTCAAGCAGGCTAGAAAGAGTTTTAGCTTCTTCCAACTCAGGACTCGCTTCTTCGCGACGATCGATATCGAAAATATTCAAACGGTTTTGTTAACCTCGTCCAAATCCTTCGACTTAGGAAGCAGAAGAAGAGACGCGATGGCACCGCTGCTGGGACAAGGGATATTCGGAATTGACGGCGAGTAGTGGCGGCACTCTCGGGCAAGCAGTGGCGGCACTCTCGGGCAATGCTGCGGCCAAATATTACAAAGTACCAGATGCGCGGGTTTGGCATGCCGGAAGGTCATTTTCAGCAGCTTTTCGCTCTTATTCCGGAGGACGAGCAAAAGGTGGTGAACTTACAGACCCTTTTCCACAAATTCACGATGGATASGGCCACTCGATTTCTTCTTGGTCARGCGGTAGGATCACTATCGCTGAYAAAGTCCGATAATTTCGACATGTTCTCTCATTCTTTTCACATGATGACCACACTTGCTGCAGCTATGCTGGATCTGTTYGAGAGCATTTGGAACTTGGTACAGGCTTCTGATCTGCGGCAAGATTGGCTCAGCAACGGTCACTCCAGGTCTTCATTCACTATGACACCGTCGCCGTCTTTTGAGCGCACAATGTGGACAACGACGCCGGGTATGGCTGCCGCTCTTCACTCGCGGGTAAAGTATGGACGACCAAAGATCAGATCAGCTTGTCCTTTCACTCCGCAACTTGGCGCAAAAGATATGAATGTCGATGAGGGTCCTCATCGT
>MSTJ01000492.1:0-20316 GCA_001956345.1 Ramalina peruviana
AAAATATAATATCACGAAGTAAATTCAGTAGCTTCCGTTTCGCAGAATATGCGTTCAAATCTAGGTTTCTTCGATGCAAATGTATACACGCTATGCTTCCTATCATTAAAATCCAAACCGACGAGGTCTGGCTCGATGTCCYCCACCACCAACGCCGATGTCGATTTGACGCAACTCCTCGCTCAACGCACTGGCGCCGAAATCTTGGCCCCTTTCAATGGGTATTTTTCCAGGTAGGGGAGGCGGTCCTGACGATCGGCTGGCGTACGTCGGACTGCTGTTGCCGTATGTCGGACTGCTGTTGCCRTAAACGYGGTTCTCACGGTCCTGCAACGGGTAGTCCGAGGTTGCGGCCCTGGTCATAGCATGCCTGGGTGCGGCTGTATTGAGTGTAGGGACAACGGGGCTYGAGTTGGGGTGCGCAGTCGCAGCTGCAGACCTCTTCTGTAAGCGCGCTCGATTCGCAGCAGCAGGTGAGGTGTCCGCGCTGTGCGCGTAGACTGGCGTGGGCGTAGCATTAGGCCGAGCTTCGGACAGCGGCCTTCGAGGCGCACGAGGCATGGGTTGCGCTCCTTGGGGACTATGCCTGAACCTGAGGGTTACTTCTGGTCCYTTCTTGGGCATTTTTGGCTCCGGCTCTGGAGCCCACGTGTCAGTGGGGAGGTGGTCTGAAGGGTCAATGATGCGGCCATCGTTGCCTATGATTGGTCCTTCTCCRCGCTTAAGGTCTCTTTCATGCTGGATTGAAACCTCTCGTGCTTCTTCAGGAGTGGTGTACCGAGCCCCTTCCTGAGTCATCCCACTTGACGAGCCTGCATGTGGATTGAAGGCATCGAACGAGTCTGGCGAGAATGGCTGCTGAGACTGCCTCTTTTCCTCGTATTCCGATTCCGGCCTGGGGCTCACAGATTTACGWGTGGGTTGTCGCGGATCTGGGCTTATTGTGCGAGGRTTGATCACGGGTGCAGAATTTCGGTKTACCCTTCGATCTGGGCCAGCATCGTAAGCTGAAGGATGCGAGTGCATGYTGTTAGAGCTTTGAGAGGTCGGCATGAATCTTCTTTGYTGCGGTAGCGAGTGCTGCTGAGCGCTCTGGCGCAGAGGTATCTGCTCACGCCATAATCGTTCCGACTCGTCATCAGCAACGCTAGGTTCGTAGCCTGCAATCAAGCTMGGTGGCGTAGCCTGAGGACTATCTCTGATTGGAGATGGCGATCTCCTGTGTCGAAGGGGACTACTAGTGGTTGGATTTGCTCTAGCAGCGATAGGCTGTGAGTAGCTGCTCGTATGTGAAGGTGYCATCGCGGATAGATGTTTTGGCTGTGAATGGACGTTCTGGATCTGCGACAGGGGGCTACCCGAGATGCTCGTTCTGGCATTGCGAGCATTGAGAGGGGCTGGTCGGTGTGAATGAGCAGATGCTTGCGGATCTGATTGATCGAASGTGAGAGAATTTTCACGCGAGGTACTGGTTCTATGCGTCGGAGGTGGCGGAGCCTCATCTTGACTTTGCCCGCCACTGCTGAAATCAGGGTGTGCATTCTGTGGACTTTGTCGCTGAGATGTGGCTGAGCGTTGACCAGAGCTAGCAAATGTCGGTCTCTGATGACTTCCAACGATTGAGGTAGGAGAAGGTTGAGATTGTGTATGATCAAGTACTGGCCTTGCGATAGGGGGCGCAGATAAGCGGTAAGCCTCGTGAGCCAGAGGACCGAGACTGTAAGAAGGACTCCCGTATTGCTCCGGATAGTTTCGGGTTGCTCCAAAATCAGGCTCTGTTTCAAATGGAGGCTCCGAAGTTGATCTACAGCCATCGTGTAGCGGCGGAGGAGAGGGATCGACATCAGGGTCTGTGTAGGTCTCCCCGGGTTGCGTGCGAGCGTCGTTTGCGCGCGGGTCATACATCGGAGAGGGGATCTCTGTAGGGGGAGGCAGCCCCTGTACATTCTTAAAAGGCTGTGGATGGTGCAATCCGACTGGTCCTTGTTCAAATCGATCACGTTCCGAGATTGAGTAGTTCTCCTGATGTTGTGTATAGAGTTGGTAATCATCAGGCGACTCTACGTAGCGGGATTGTGGTGTCACAGACTGCTGTTGATGTGGAGCATGGGGTGGGGTGTGAGGCAATGAAGTTGGTGGAGTTGTACCAGTAGGATCTGCTGGCAGCGGTCTTCGTTTCACAGGTCTGGGCTGACGAGGTCCTCCGACTGACTCTCTTCCGCCTTCAGGAGTACTGGCAGTTGGCGCGACTTTCTGCTGATCGTCTGCTTTGCCTTCTCTTGGTCTCGTGTCATAGTATGTCAGTTCTATCCTGATTTCCCCTGCGTATCGACCTTTACAATTGAGGTTGTGCCACACGTCACTCTGCCCGCCTCCAGGAATTACAATCTTGTCGAGGGCAACCCAGCTCTCGCCGATGAGCTCAGTCTTCTTATCGTCGTTGAACACAGAGACTTTGAGCTGGTAGTAATCGGCCGAATCATGGACGGTGAATCGCAACTCTTGATCCCTAGTATGGTTTAGCATGCGAAGATGGTGTCGTCCAATYCTACTCACCATTTTGGGGTTTGACCTCCTCGCTTATCTGTATCCGTCTTTTTGGCTTCCTTCCCAAGTCTAGCGGCGCAATATGGATCCTGCTTGCCCATGGCCTTGCGGTTCGGAAGATTCTTGGCCTTATCCACAACAAGCACCAATGTCCCAATCTCTGGGCCGTCCACAGTCATGTCGGCATATATGCCAGCTGTGTGCATCCCATTGAGGGATGGCTTTGGGCCTTTGACCGCCATGCTGCAATTCCAGAGCGAATGGTGAGAAGAGCAGAAGTTCCAGTCAGACCAGTCCAGCTGATCAGTAACACCTAGCAGGTGGAATCCAGTGGCCGTTGGATTTTGAAGGATGTGACAGAGCTTCTAGAATGAATGAATCAAAGTCCAATGTGCAAGGAAAGACGATGATATGAAGTGGAGGTGGCTTGACCGCTCGTGTCTTTTGCTGGGCAATCCTCCGATAGGGCGAAGCTGCCGAAAAGAAGGCTGGGGAGGTTGGTGGATGATGTCGCTCCACAAGGTGGCCGCCTTACTTTATTCACATTCACAGCAACAACATCGTATGTCTCATGATGTCACCCGAATTATAGACAATGGCATTGTCCAAGCTCCTGCGCGTTCCTCGAGCTCGTGGTGGGTCGGTGACGGGTGACCTAATGCTCGAACCACCCAAAAATAGAAGTAAACAGTCGTCGAATCCCGCTAAGTTGGTCCCGGCAACCCGGACGCCAAGGCCTCGGTGGACTGGAATTAYTATTTCTATGAATTCAGGGAACATTTGTTGCTGCCTGTAACTGCGACCTGGGAGGAGACACTGGACCCTACGAGATATGTCCAGGGTCTTGGGTGTCTCCTCAGCCACCTTGCGCTTCCCTTGCAGATCTGACGCTGTGCGGTCGACGCGCGGCCTGTCGATCTGCGCTTCACGGCATGATGACGGATTGATGGAGCAAGTAATTGGTTTCGCCTTCAGTGTTCGAAGTCATTTTACACGGGGAGCAATACAGATGGATGGGATGGAAGGATTTGACCAGTTCCGACACGAGACTTGGGGAACTGGTAGCTGTTGGTTGGGTACAAAGAGCTTCGATAGGAATGTTGATCAATTTCGTGTCGTGTCGGAAGTTCATCTCGTAATCATACAGGGGCTTACATTGCTAATGATCGAGTGCCAACCTTTTCACGACTCCCCCTGTTCATGACCCTAGGTACGAGGGGCCGCCAGCGCCTCCACTCTCACGGAGAAGGTAAGCCATTCAAGCCTTGGAGAGCCTTCAATTGAACAATGAGGCCCCAAACGTCTTCTGGTCCCTCCGCGCAATAGACTGCGTGAGTGCCTTTGCTTGCGTTGACATCATGGTACACCTTGCAGCAAAACCTGTGCTGCGGCAGCACCCTCGATACTGATACAGCGGCAAACATATCTATCCAATCAGCGCGTGTTTTATGGTGCGATTTTGGCTACTTGCCTTCGTCAGTCACGTCGTCGCCAACGCAGAGAAGAAATTCGGGCAGCTCTCCATGAGCCCGCTCCATCTCGCCGATTATAAATTGCACTGCGAAGCCTTTGTTTATTGCTTTGGGGCGAGCCTCAATAATGCAGCTCCCTTCAGATATCTGACAATCGGCCCAGCCCGACTGTGCTGCAATAGCCTCCAGCAGAAAGCGGTATGCCGGAGCGACAATCGATCCTTCAGATTGACTGGCTCGATAATGCCAAACAAGTGTCAGATCCTTAACCTCAACATGGGAGCCCGGTATGGTTGCAGGAAATGTCTGCATACGCGATAGCATTGCGGTCCACCATGGATAGTCCGTCGGCGCTCTATCGCCGTACCAGGTGCTTCGATGGGGCAATCGATGGTACGCTCCATGTTCAGCGAATAAGCCGATGTCTGAAGATACTGGAAACAATTCCTCCAGGAACTTGCGWTCTCGACCACTGACGATCCAGACCGAATTTTCTGGGACGGTAGCAAGCTGGGCTAAAGCAGTGAGTATCCCTTGAGGTGCAATCGCTTCGCTAGGATTGGAGACGAGTGCAGCAAGCGTTCCGTCGTAGTCGAATACAAGTAAGCGTGTTCTTGCTGTGGAATAGTCGTCTGGAGTCATGGGCAATACGTGTCTCAGATTAGGAAGACCACGATTTGGCACCTTTTCAGCGATCCGGAGAGCCTCCATTGATTTCATCTGTAGCTCAGAACTCGACCTTGTAATTGAAGTCTCGAATTCGGAAGGGGTTGATCCAGGTACTTCCTTGCTAGTAGTGGGAGGAGAGCTCTCACGCTTAATTTGCTCATTCGATAGCGCGTCGACCTCTGCTTCGTGTTTAAAAGACGATGAAGTGCCCGTCGCTGATTCATTGTGGGCTCCAGAGGGTTCAGCGTCTTTCGAATTCTGAGATGCAACGCKAGATGTTGATGGATTCTTTGGCTTRATCATCCTTAACGAGGCCTTGCGAGACTCAGACTTCTCTTTAGTCTGTTCGCGTTTAATCGCTTTTGCTAGCTTGCTTGCATCAACTCCCTGACCAGAGCCCAGCGGTTCATCAGCCTTTCTCTTCATCTCTGTAGTTTATCTGATAATGCTTCCGAACAGTAATGTGATTTGTTGGTAAAAGATGCAGCTTCGATTGGTGATACTCTGATAAGATCAATCTTGTGAATGAAAAGAATGCCCATGGATGGTACATGATCGAGAGGTTAAGGAGAAACAGCTGGGGTGGTGCCATGGTCAGGGACAATTGGGAAGGAAGGAGCGATCGCAGATAGTGATTAAGACACGATCTACAAGAAGCTGCAACACATTTGAAAGGGCTCAAAGACAGTGAACCTCATACGCTTTCAATGAAGAATTCACAAGCTGTTCTTCACGTGACACAATGCTGCATATAGATGCTGATTCCCATAAGTCTTACAGCGCTGGAATGCAGAGAAACCTTCGGACCCGGCTGACAGCAGTATGCATTGGCCATACAAGGGCTTGTAAATGCTTGCGACAAGTCGAATGTGGGCTTGATGCACATTTGCACATGCTGTACACTGTCTTGATCATTGATAACGATATCGATTTACGACGGCAACTTTAGGGCTTGGAGTTCTAGGAGGGCTTAGTCTAGTCCAGAAGTGAGCTAGTGAAGTCGAAGAATTCCTATCCACTGCAACTCCAGCGGAATTTTCAGTGCTCACTGCCCCAGGACCTGTGGGCAAGAGCACATGCAGAGATGCCACAGACACATGCGAAGCAGCAATTTCCAGCCCTTGCGCATCCTTCGAAAGATCAATCTCGATTCTGGCTTTCACCCCTTCAATTTCCGCGTCTCAGCCAGACAATCGTCCTCATTTCAGGGCCCCATAACTGATGATACATACAAGGCCGCAAACGCCCGTCTGCAACATGTTCTCGAGAAACGTCCCAGTAGCGTAGATGTGGACGATCCATCCAGTACAGTGCAAGCTTATCGAGATACCAACCGCAACCAGCACAATCAAARGGTCACAGAAGTGAAGCAGGACGACTCGCCTAGTAGTCATGTCTATGGCTCGCCGGACGCCGCTCAAGAGCATGGAACMAGCAGTATCGGGCATGCAATGCAAAAYCAAAGCACGAAAAGTAAGGAGGAGAAAGCCTTGAGAAAACATGATGACTTGAAGAAGCACAAATTGGTGCCTCCACACATAGGAAGCGCCAGAGATCTTCACGGTGAATGGATCTTACAATTKGAGGGCAAAACCAGAGCTGCGCGGATGAGACGCCCGTGGGTCTTGTGCTTGGATCAAGCCCATCAGGATCCTGGCGACAGACTGTCAGCCGAAATCCAAGCTTTTGACGATTACATAAGACCTTCCTCGGCGGAATCAGGTGCTGCAAATACTGCAGTCTYTAGCATTAAAGAATCTCTGGGTAGAGACTACACCACCAACCTTATGGGGTCGCGTGCTACCGGTTTGGAGACGCCTTTTTCAGATATTGACATTGGCGTTCATCGGACGGAGTGGGACATCGAAGCTCTGAACCCGTTGAACCAGAGAAAAGTGATGCACGATCGGCTGCTTCCCCTCCACGCTCTTTTCAGGGGAGACGCGAACAATTTCAGAAAAACCAAGCTGCTTAACTCTCGGGTGCCTGTCCTCACGACTGTACACCGTGCTACAGACTTGGAGATTCAAATCCAATGCCAGCAAGGGCCCGACAATCGACAAGAGGCGACGAAAGCATATRWAAGAGACATGCCTTCGTTAAGACCATTGTATCACGTTTTGAGGCATGCTCTGWYCATCCGCGATCTTGTGGGGGCCAGGGAGGGCGGTRTAGGATCCTATCCATTGTTCGTCATGATCATGACAGCACTTAAATTTCTCGGGAAGGACTACCAAAGCTTAGATCTTGGAGAACAACTCCTCTACGTTCTGAAATTCTGGGCGGAGCTGGACACCACTAATGGAGCATATGCTGCCGATCCACCTCGCGTACTCAACAAGAAAAAGATCCAGGATGAATGGTATGCCAACGGCAAGCCATTAGACCCMACCATCAACGCGCAAGCTGCAATTAACCAAATACTCGAGCACCAAGCTTTTCGCCCCTATCTGTTGTGCCTTCAAGACCCTGCTGACCCTTCGAACGACCTTGGAAGAAATTGTCACCACATCAAATCCATACAGGTGACGCTCAAAGCTATTCAAGATCAGCTGCTCCGTAGTATGCGGATTGAAACGGACGAGGCGGCGTGGAAACTAGACTCGCTCGTCCGCGCAGACTACCAGCAATTTGAATGGCTAAGGAGCAAGCTGGCCCATTCAGTGACTCATCCTGGAGAGCGGTTCATGATGGGAAGTTTCCCAAAGATATATAGTAACCAAGACCAACGTATTGCGGATTTCAAGGCTCAGAAGCGGGAKTCAATGCCCGAAGAGCCTCCAAAGCCGCAGCCAAGTTCCCCCAGACTGCAAACRCTTTTCCGAAGGTACACCAAGCCATTTTCTTCGACGCATGCTGATGACGAGGCCCTCGGCTTCCGACGCGCAAATCCGCTGGCAGAGCCGAGAGGAGGGATGCGCCCTGAAAGAGAACGAGAAGCGGATGATGGTCTCGTCAGACGACTCGTGGCCGGAAAGAAAACCCGTTGAGRGAGAAAGACGCACTCCTCTCTTGTTCATTTCTCCATGTACATACTTGAAAAGAAACGTACAATCTGTCAAATGTTCTCTTCCTTTCAAAAGGATCATTTATCACCCCAGCGATGACATATGCTGTTTCTGCTCAAAGAGTATCCGCMAGTGCCACTCGCTCGCATTTAACGTGATCAATCTCATGCTGGCCTCTTTGGCGCCAGGGCCAAAAAAAGGAAAAAGCAAACTTGTTTTCCCCCGATTGGCTTGCATATTCTCCTTCCGTGAACCTGAAAGCCCGATCCCTACCTTAGTGACCAGACTAAGCCTCGCGCAGCTCTTCCTCGAGTTCCTCGATACCTCTTTCGCACCGCAAGGTTGTCTCGTGAACAGATTCACGARAGGCCTCTGCATGTCTTCGTTAACTTTGATACCACTAAGGCAGCACTCCCGSATTACCAATCATCTACCCTTTCCACCAAGGAAGYATACTCTGCTTCTACTAAAATCCATCACGACCTTGCACTCTCACACCTCAAGCAACACCAACATTCCCCCCCCCCCCCCCCCCCCCCCCCCCCCCCCCTCACACCCAATCATYGGCACATCATAATCCARTATCCGRAAYKCCAMATTCGSSATCGCATARAMATCCARYATCTCGCTCAMCAGCCCAAACGCATCGGACARCAAGCTGAGGTCCAAATCCCCAGCACCACTCATCGGCGTCGCCGTCACCCTCACATTGCGGGAGTCGCAGACCCAGGGATCGGTGGGATGGGCGCGGGAGTCGATGGCGCGGGCGGCGCCGATGCCGGCGGAGATGCAGCCGTAGATGCTCCACCAGGGGATGGCGCGGCCGGTYACGCTGGTGAAGTGCAGGGACCAGCCCTCGATGGAGGAGTCGATGTGGCCGGTTGGGATTCTGCGGGTGGGGCCGATGGTGAGGGGGKTGGTGCTGGAGGAGGATTAGAGGYTGATCAGRGGCCCATGAGGGAGGAGCGAGGGGGGGAGAAGAGGAGAAGGCTGATTTTGGGAATTTATTGTGAACGCAAGTTGAGATGGGAGGGTACTTTACGTTATATTGTTGGACGCTGCTTGGATTGCGGACACCAAGAGGACGGCGATGGATAATAGACAAGTTAGATAATGCATATCTGTAGATCAAGCACCGGTACGGGGTTGTGAAAGATGAAGGACAAATTTGCAGTACTGCGTATCAATGGATATCACAATTTTCAACGACAACAGTAGTCCGCTTTCGGAGCTGCCCTTGTAAGAGGACACAACCACATATATAGACCTAGAAACGTTGGAGCGTCGAAAAAGCCTGCATGTCAAAGTGCGTCGCATACAAGCGCATCGGTCTAGCTTAGCGACGTGCCAAAGCACCGTGCTTGAGTCACATGGAGCTTCTAAGAGCCTCAAAGAGATTCGCAAGGTGGCATGACTCCATGAGCTCTGAGACAGCAGATTTCATTCGTCAAAAGTGTGGGCGTAGTCCAGATTGGACATCTCCACAAGAGAGAATAGTCTGATCCTCTTCAAGTGATGACAGATTAGCCACATTGATCAGCCCACCTGACGGATTTTCTGAGCCCGCTACAATGTCGAATATGGACCGGGCCTGTCAATGATCATCATCATCTGTCCYATCGARCATGATRCGTTCCTTCARTGAACGAAAGAAGTCAGCACTCACCCTACACAAWTGGSGAGRTACTAAGTTCAGCTAGCCAATAGAGTTCAACGGCTCGGGAAGCCTCGGCCAATCAAATCAATATCAAAATGTTACCATCGGACRGCCCGATYTTTGGTGGTGACACCCCCCCAACCGTCACAGCCTCTTGACGGATACCATTTGTGGGTTYGCAAGCGCCTTGGCGATCGCTTCTCAGGCAGTGAGTTSCTTTTTTCCGAATGCAGTAACGCTGAGTGGGGCGCCGCTGGGGGCATGCACTCTGTCAAAAGACAAAGGGGGAAAGAGTGCAGCGGGTTTTCTTTTGCAATCATTGTCTCATGTATTCATTTTGATATCATTTACAACTGTACAAGATCTTTTCTAGTCGACACCAGTCAACAGATGATATGTGCATTGGACGTGAACACCATCATACACAATCAAAACACTCTGAACTCCCCACTCACCCCCTCAAACTCCGAGATCCCACCTCCTAATACAGCTTTGCTGGCGCCAAAATATTTGATGCGATAGTACACACCCACACCTGCCTCTGTATCCWTTTCGGTCTCCCACGTAATCTCCACCTCACTGGTAGCGAGCACGCTGTTGGTCCGTTTCCAGCGGAAGATGACGCTCCAGTCGGAATCGTCTCTGACCCTGTGCCATSTRCCATCAGGAGCCTTCTGCTCGACTGCRGCATAKGTRTCTTCGAGTCTGAGAKTGTTGCGTGGRTTGGCGCCGACGAAAGTTGCACTGACGGACTGACCGGCAAGATATCGCTTGTTGACGTCTTGTAGGACATCGCCGAAGRATTTGAAAAAAGGCGCGCGGTCATACACGACACCGGTGATGAAGCTGAGGGAGACATTGACGTTGTTGGGAGGATATGGACCTGAGCTGGGTTGCGCGGTGGAGTYGTCAGATAAGTAGGGAAGGTRAGATGTCGAGAGATTGATRTGGGCATTCAAAGTGTGAGGACCGTAGAGCGTGGAGGCGCCTTCGTAGCGCTGGATGCCGTATTCCTCCTCAGTGGCGATGTAATGCGTGTAGCTGTTTGCCGGCCCRCCCAGCACTACGATGGGTTCATCATCTCCAGTCAGCGARCTAGACTTAGCGGCGCTTGCGATCGCGTCACGCCAACGGCGTCCTGACATCGTAGTGGCTTCCCCAGGACTGACGATAATGATCAATTGACCAACGCGCAGGAGCTGAACGTCGACGATGTTAGGGGTCCATTGGTATGGATTTGAGATCTCGCCTACGTCCAGCAGAATAGGCTTTGGRGCATGACATGCTTTCTGCTCTTCGCTGGGTTCCTTCAGGCCACTACGGACAACTGTCCAGAACGGGTTGGCGTTGGGAGCGCCAGGATTGTTTTGCTTAAAGTCGAATGCGCCAGGCCCGTCTGTTGTACCGGCGGCGAAGGAATAGCCTAGTGCTGCTGGACATGTACTTACGATTGAGCCATTGGGATGAGGGAAGGCGTAGCTAGACAGATCCTTGAAAGAATGAAAGGATTTGACGGATGTACCGCTAATMGGAGTTCCAGCATCGTCCAAGTTGTCGAACAGGCCTTTMGCGCCAACAAAYTGCCGCCGACCTATYTCGAAGCAGCTGGAGGCACCTCGGTCATCTTCCCGAAACAATGGSCCCCTTCCATGACATGGACCAGTCTTGCCACCRCAGAGACTTGCGTTGAACGAGCACTTCTCCCCAGTGTCCTCGCAGTAAGCGCCAAGAACGTTCGGCGATGTGTCCCCAACGTTTGCTTGRGAAAAGCCGGCGACGAAATCGGAGGTGGTTGATTCCTGYCCCTGAACCGACTTCTCAAACATGGTCGCAGCTACGCCTTTGTTATCTCCAGAGATGAGCGTATTGTTCCCGAGCAGAGATGTCCCATGCACAGGAAACCAGGTCAAGATRCCCATATCCTTATGACTACGAGCATCCTTGAACCTTAGTAGGGTCAACTCTTTGTCAACGTCATCAGCGTATTTGGCGCGTTCCTTCGCGGGATTGGCGAGATATGCGTAGAGACTTCTGTTGATGTTYGCATCTTTCACGACAGCAGAACCGAAGCTGAGGTATCCTGGCCTCAGACCCTCATGGGCCCTTTGTATCGATAAGACTGCCCCGTCAACGATTGCCTGATAGCTCTGCAAGTTGAASCCTTTGCTCGTAATCTGAGGCAACAGGTAGTTCAGCCAAGCGCCTGGCCCRGAATGAGAATGCGTGCCAATGATAGCGACRTTCTTCTGSGAGTAGATGYCGTACTCGTGACCCAGGTTCGCGAGCGCGTCAAGGATGCCATACCGCACGGCAGTATCCCCGGATTGTGTGTCCAGCACAATGTAGATGAACCGGTCTTCTGGCTTGCTGACATCTCCCACAATGAAGGCGCGAGAGTACAGCCTCTGCCGCAATCCCGAACCCACTTGATTCGGATCCGCATAGCCCATCATATTGATCTCAACAACTGGCCCAGTGATGTCTGCTTTTCCAACTCCCAGAAGGTATTGCGTCCCCTCTGCMTTGGCAGCGCCTGCGCCGTCYTCTGACTTGAGCGCATGCTGATAGTCATACCGAGAATCGTKTCCCTYGYTGCTRTAGGYTTGCGTGGTACTGCCRTCAAGGACTGGACGGTGCCATGACAGTATCAAGTGAGAKGTAAACACGAGGAAGAGAATGGCCGAAGCCAGGGCAGTGGCGATATGAGCGCGGGCCATGCTCGTAGACTTKTAGCAAGTATGGCAGGCATTGGTGAGGAGCTTGAAGGACGGCCGACCGTGTCTGCTRTTAGATTAGCAACGTTGGCCTGAAGACAACATCGTCTACGAAGGTTGAATTGCAGTCAGATTGTTGAATACCTTCAGGCGCTTCAGGAAAGCCCGGTTTTAGTGGCGCTGATCATGAGCACGGCCCCGAAGTTTGGTAGTTGGTGGTAAAGGAGCCTAGAGTGAGGCCCCGATGCTGCGGGTCTTCCGCCGAGCGCGGGCCCTTAACCGCCAAAACTCTACCCTAGCAAATTCCCTTGCATCAGAACARCAATACGTACGAGTATCGGTAAAGTACATGAGGCAAATGGCGAGCTCCATGACAATGGTGCAATTGAACGTTCGCAATTGGTTGGCAATCCATGGAAAACGTGTATCTGTCCCAAAGGACTATAAATATTCGGTTGAGGCTRGCCTTTCCACTCCACACAATTCCTTGAAATGGCATACACGGATGCTGGCCAAAATTGCGCTCRGCATGATCTGCGAGATACGCGTTCMTTTGACCAATGCGAAGGCAGCTGTGATCATTTATCCACGGATTCTGCTAGATCATCAAATCTAGCAAAGTCCAGGACAGAACAAAAAAGCTCTCATTATCTCTGGAGTMGCGAGGTAGGAATGCACCTCGCCGGCGACATTTCTTCGAAGGCGCTCATGAATTGGAACATGAGGTCCTCGCGTCCTGCTTGAGCAATGATGCCGAGTCCAAATGGACGCCCGTTCCATTTCAACAGGCCCATAGGCATCGACGCGATAGGATAGCCTGCGGGTTTTCAGTCCCTAGTCTCGTTTCAYGGCCAGGTGAAGGGGACATACCAGCAGCCGAAGCGAAGTTGAACACCAGACTATCTGTCGAGAACGCAAGCAAGTTCAAGTCCTCTCTCCTGAAGAGTTCGTCTATTCCCTCATCGCGACCAACCCGCCGGAAATGAGCTACGTCTTGATCGAACTCCTCTTTGCTTGGAGGATTGTGGAGACCGTCGACAAGCCATGGTTGGCTCGCAGGACCTATTGCGGATTTCAGCTGATGCATATGCGTTAATCTGTGATACTGACCGTTGGGCAACTCTCGCGCTGAACAACCCTGATTAAACGTGACGATGTCCGCAACCGACTTGATATYATCGACATTCGCGGCGCGCAAGTAGCGTGTTGTACCCTTTGCGATCTCGTATGCTGGACAATTGCTTCAATATATCTCTCTTGGTCGAAATCACGCTGACGAGGCTTACTGATAGCTCTCACAAGTGTCATATTGCAGTTTCGGTCAAAGTTCGATACCGGAGGCAAAGAGACCGGATAGGCCACATACCCATCGTCAGTCTCACGGATCCGAGAGATCACTGTTTCGATGGCTTGTGCCTATTTGGCCAGCGTGAGTGATATGGAGCTCTCCTGGAATCGCTACATACAATCTGTTCATCTACCGCCTTGATTGGCGTCTGAAAATCGGCGGGTAGGCGCCACATGCAATGGTCAAGGAAACCAATTCTTAGTCCTGCAAATGTCTTGCTGAGATATTCACGAAAATCCCTGGGACGCTGATTCTCCGTTGCTGATGTTGAGACCAGGCAGTTCGTAACCGTTGCCAGATCAATAACAGATTTTGTCAGCCCGCCTACGGCATCAAACAATGGAGAAACAGGCCAGACATGAGACATGTCAACACTACCAGGAGTGGGCTTGATGGTGTATAGAGCCGCTCGTTCCGCAGGAGCGGTAAGGGAACCTATTGAATCGGTACCAAGTGCGATGGGAGAATAACCTGCCGAAACGCCTACTGCCGACCCGGTGGAGGAACCGCAGGGACTCTGTCGTAAGCCTTTTAGTGATAATGGGGCACTTGCGGGGCTGTTGCGTTACCGTGTGGCCCAGGTGGTCACCATCAGAGTAATCAAATTCTATGTAAGCGGATTCCGTTTGCCCCCCTAGAGCGGACCATCCATTTGACATGCCATCGCCCCTGAAGCTCTSTTAGTAAAGGAGCAGAAGGTGGTGGCGACAGTCTCTTACTTCACTCCACAGAGCTCCTGAAGTATTTCTTGTGAGAGACTATTTCAAAGAAAGTTGACTAGATGTACATGGCTCACGTTGAGATTGGTCTTCGCCAGAATGATAGCCCCCATATCTTCTAGCTACACCCACGGAATGAGCACAATCAGAGTATAATGCCAAGGACCTCACCCGTCCTATTATAGGAGAAGCTTCATCCGGTTGGGAGTCTCGCAAAGCTAGGCTTCCCACCGTCGTCTTGAGGCCTGATCCTGCACCAGTTGCGATCGCATCCTGTTCTATTCAGACAACTTCTGCGTAAGCTCATGAAAGTCCTTACCTTGACCAGAATGGGAATGCCATGTAAGTCGCTCCTGACGTGCCCCGAAGCACGCTCTTGGTCAAGCTGTTGCGCTCGTTTCAGCAGGAGGTCGCGTGGTGCAATTGATATGATTGCTCGTAGCCGGTCATCATAAGCCTTGATCTGTTTMAGGCAAGAGGTGAGCAGATCAACAGCCGTAAGAGATCCATCTCGCATTCTCTCCTGGAGTGAGTGCGCATCCAATGTCAAGAGTTCAGTGGGATTGAGAAGCTTCATTGTGGGGGGTTGAATCCAATGTGAGGCTTTGTGCCAAATTGATCTGAGGGGYCAAGTTTGGGATAACAGRATATCGAGAATGTTGAAGTGCTGAAATACGACACTTCACCAAAAAAGCATGTGAGCTTAAGGATGAAAATTTAATCGTTGTACCACGTATTCCTATGTATTCAAGAGTGTTTCAAGCCGCCCCACTCGACCAGTGATCTGAGAGAAGCGTTCTCTGCTAAACATATGTATGAAGCGTTTGCTCCAGGTTGGTCAAACTTTTAGTAAATTTGTATTGAGCAAATGCTGACTGTGGGTTTTGTTGGTGATGACAATATCCAACATGATTTATTTCTGTCCCACTGATCTCATGAGGATCTCGATGGACATTGTAGAATTGACTCTGCATTTTGCCCAGGCTCAAAGTTGTTGCACCTGTCTTATGTTCTACTATGTAATGTTTACTGCAATTTCTGTTCACGTGGAGATCAAAGATATTCTTGGGATCATCAATGTCTTAGTTGGAATTTTTGATATGTTGAAACTATTACTCTCAAACTTGAATGGAGCTACATAAGTCAGAAGCGTTTTCCCCACTCCCATCGGAAGCTTTCTATCATTCAATGCAACATCCATCCACCGCATGCTCTGCTCAATTCTGACTTTTTCGCTATTGGACTGCCTGTCAAATACTAAGTTACCACTACTAGACAGACGAAGCAAGCCTGACATCCACTATGTCCTGAGGCGTTGATTGTGCTCTCACAGCAACATCGACCCTGATGTATTTTTAAGACTGAAGACAGATACCTCTGGCAGTGTGGCTCCAGGTTTGACCTGTGCATACTTTTGAGGGTGAGGTTGTATACTTGCCTGCAAGCAGACACTCGTTGTCAGATGTCCTGTGTTCTAGATGACAAGCAATGTCTCTCTCCTACCTTTGCAATCGGACATAAAGATGGGGAAGCTTACGTTTGCTAGAATTCCCTGTCCGAAGGCTTGTGGTTCACAGATTCAATGACAGCATGGTAAATGGAAAACATTCGAACACGGTTCTCCGATTTCTTCGCTCGCCTTAGTCATGGGATTGGGTTTCGACTTAGGCTCTATGTCTAGCTTCGGGTTGACCTCTGCCGTCCCTGCGTTGCCTTCCTATACGTCTACGTAGAACAGACCTAGCCTCTCAATTCGTCCACCACTTTCTATCATCTGCTAGAATCTGCGACAACCAAGGCGGAAATGCAGCGCAAGCCAGGTCTAGTATGTTTCAGGCGTATCGCAACTTGCGGATTGCAGAAGATACTCGGAGGAAGTTCACCCCTGGGAATCTTATCAATTGGGGCGACCAACCTTTTCACGTTCAGCCCAGAAACCAGTAGTCCTGATATTCCTTCCTTCAGCAGCAATTGAACTATTTGGGCGGTCAAACAAGGTATGAGCTGGGATGCTCATGGCTAATAAGACGAGATTGATATAAGCGCTGATATCCATGGCTGCCGGGACACAGACATCCGCGACAGCGCTATATGAGGTTGTGAGGCTGCAGCACACGCAGGATAACGGTGGCAACATAATCAGCCTGAACTAGGGCAAGACCAAGATTCGACAATAAGCACACCGTCACGAGCGTGATGAGAGCGCCGATCCTGCAACCAATGGCATCTAATAAGCACCCCTGAAATAGCGGAGGAGACAGATTGCAACATGATGTAGATCGTGCTGGTAGGTTTGATCGAAAGGTCCAATTGCCGGGTGCTAGAAGAGGGAAATAGATCTGCTGTCAATTAAGCTAATTGTCGTGAAGCCGAGGAAGATCAAATGGTGCCTCTGCTGCAGCGTGAGGATCTTGTAGCGTGTGAGGCGTGTTTGACAGGAGGGGTTTTCTCCAGCAGCTAGACTGCAAGATGGTGCTGGAGCTTATCCTGTGGTTTGGGCTCGACTCGCTCCCGCTCCCCGCCCTGGGCACCCTCGGTAGTGCCAATCGGTTCCGCTTCTCCCGCCAGCAGGGGGTGGAGTTCCGCGGTCTTGGCAAAAATTTCTTTGAATGTCCAATTATGCACACATATGAAACAACACTGATTCATATAGTGGGATCATAGTCTGATCGTTTCCATTGTCTGACCAGATACAATTCCTCTCGTCGAATCTGCAGGACCTCTTCAAATGCGCTGATGATACCGATGTCTTGTTGAATAGTGTTCTGGCACCCTTGACCGAAAGCCTGCAACGTACCTCATAATGAGCCACGACAGACGAGGGGAGGCACGCCCATAGTCTCAAGATGTCTGCCTACAACCCTTATGCCAACATAGGCCACCAGGCTAATGGCGCACCACAACAACCCTTCCAGACACAACCGCGCCCCCCGGTAGCTCCTGGTCCACAAGGATACCAGCAAGGAACCCCCTATACCCAACATACTCCGGGACCTCAAACCCCACAACAACCTCCGTTCTCTGGAACCCCCCAACCAGGCCAACAGAAYTATGGCAGTTCACAGTCGCCAGGCTATTTTCCTCCTCAAGGACAACCGTCCATGGAGAATACAGGGCCYATGGGAGSACTYACCTCTCAAATGGGTGSTATGGGTATKGGCCAAGATGGCACTCCAGGTCGGACGAACAAGAAGAAAAACAGACATGCATATCACAATTTGGATCAGTCAACAGTGGCTTCACAAGCATTCAACCAAAGCGTGGGCAATGCGCCGCAATWCGTCAATCAAGACGACTCCCAGCCAAGCGGTAATCCTTACGGTGGCCAAGCTGTTACGCCTGCTATGAACCAATTCCCTGCCCAACCCCCTGGGGCAGCRCCCTTCACCCCTGGCTTGCAGCAGGCCCCAAGTCCTGGCATGCGTAACATGTCACAAACACAACAGGCGCCAGCTTCCGTAGATACTGGTGTATCCTCTCAAGGTCGCGTTGACCCCGAACAGATACCGAGTGTTGCTCGAGCTCGAGATGGCGCTGCCTACTACTACCTAAATCATATTTATCCGACTATGGAACAGCACCTGCCCCCACCAAATGCAGTACCCTTTGTCGCTCAAGACCAGGGCAACTCCTCTCCCAAGTTTGCACGTTTGACCTTGAACAACATCCCTGCTTCATCTGATGCCTTGACTCAAACCGGTCTCCCCTTGGGGTTGGTGCTTCAGCCCTTGGCTACGTTGCAAGCGGGGGAACGCGAGATCCCAGTCCTTGATTTTGGCGATGTTGGGCCTCCACGGTGTCGGCGTTGTCGAGCCTACATCAACCCGTTCATGGTATTTCGCTCCGGAGGAAATAAGCTTGTCTGCAACATGTGCACCTTTCCCAACGATGTCACTCCAGAGTATTTCGCGCCGACAGATCCCAGCGGCATCAGAGTCGATCGTGGACAGAGACCTGAGCTGACCACCGGTACCGTTGAGTATTTGGTTCCAAGRGAATATTGGGCCAAGGAACCTGTAGGRTTACGGTGGCTCTTCGTCATTGATGCTAGCCAAGATGCTGTTGAGAAGGGGTTCCTGGCTGCTTTTTGCGATGGRGTTCTCAATGCGTTGTATGGAGATGATGTGGATGCTGASATATCTGGCAAGCCCGACGAGGAGARTGAGGAAGGCCGCAGACCGCTACCGCGAGGATCAAAAGTTGGGTTCGTAACGTACGATAAAGTGGTCCATTTCTATAATTGTAACGTATGTGCATTTGTATCGACTGATCGACGCTTGCTCACAGAATTCAGGAACGTCTGGAGAAAGCTCAGATGCTGGTCATGCCAGACATTGAAGAAGCTTTTGTTCCCCTGGGAAGCGAYGGACTGTTTGTGGACCCTAACAAGTCAAAGTGAGCTGAATCACTCTCYTGTGTATCATGCTGCTAACGAACAGATCCGTCATAACATCCCTGATTCGATCCTTACCCAGCCTCTTCTCCCGTCAGAAAAATCCCGAATCGACCATGTTACCTGCACTAGATGCTGCTGTGTCATCATTAGCGGCAACTGGGGGCAAGATAATTTGCTCAGCAGCGACCCTCCCAACATTAGGGCCAGGTCGGCTGTTTTTGCGGGACAARAACGATTTGCACGGCATTGAGACTGAAAAGAAGCTGTTTCAGACGGAGCATCYRGGATGGAGAAAGCTGGCGGGCAGGATGGTGGAAAATGGGGTTGGTACAGAYTTTTTCATTGCTGCTGCAGGCGGCAAGTATATGGACATTGCTACAATAGGTTGGTGGAAACRTTCTTGCCCATGTTGACAGTCTGTCCTGACAAGGAWCAGGTCATACATCTGCAGTCTCTGGAGGCGAAACATACTTCTATCCTAATTTCTTTGCCAACAGAGACGCCCTCCAGCTATCGCAGGARTTGAGGCATACCGTAACTCGAGAGACAGGCTACCAAGCCTTGATGAAAGTTCGATGTTCGAACGGCCTCCAGGTGTCGGGATACCATGGCAATTTCCTGCAGCACAATTTTGGTGCGGATCTCGAATTCGGTGTCATTGATGCGGATAAATCGGTCGGCGTGATGTTCAGCTATGATGGGAAGCTCGATCCCAGGCTRGACGCGCATTTCCAGTGCGCGCTCCTTTACACSACAAGYAGTGGAGAGAGACGAGTCCGATGTACGAATACTGTGGCSAGCGTAAGTGAAGGGGCAGCGGACAGCATGCGCTTCATTGATCAGGATGCGGTTGTGAACATGATTGCCAAAGAAGGTGTGCATCAAAYCTCCTCGAATAGTTTAAATTGCTGACAGAGCTGCTGTAGCTGCGACCAGGATGACTGAAAAGCCGCTGAAAGAGATTCGCAACGCGCTCACGGAGAAAACGGTGGACATTTTGGCAGGTTACCGGAAATCCTTCTCAACCTCCCATCCGCCTGGGCAATTAGTCCTTCCCGAAAACCTCAAAGAATTCAGCATGTACATGCTCGGTCTGATGAAGTCCCGCGCATTCAAAGCAGGGCATGAACCATCAGACCGGCGCACTCATACCATGCGCATGCTCAAATCGATGTCCTCCACCACACTACCCCTTTTCCTCTACCCACGGATTCTGCCGCTGCACTCACTACCAGCCGAATCTGGCTTTGCCGATGCTGAAACGGGCCACTTGGTTGTGCCAGCAAGCATCAGAGCGTCTTTCAGCAGGATAGAAGAGGGTGGGGCCTACTTGGTCGACGATGGCCAGACCTGCTTATTGTGGCTTCAYTCTCAAGTTTCGCCGAATCTGCTGGAGGATTTATTCGGTCCAGAAGTCAACTCATTACAGGCGCTAGACCCTGCTACATCAAGTCTACCCGTCCTGGAGACGCACCTCAATGCTCAAGTGCGMAACATATTGGCGTACTGGGCTTCKTTCCGTGGGTCCAAGTCTGGATTGACGACACCGATCCAGGTTGCGCGGCAAGGGCTCGATGGGTCTGAATTCGAATTTGCAAGGATGTTGGTGGAGGACCGGAACAATGAAGCGCAGAGTTACGTCGACTGGTTGGTCAATGTGCACCGGCATATTCAGATGGAATTAGCCGGCCAAAGGAAGAGAGAAGACGGCGGAGGAGGGGGGATAGGGATGGAGAGTGCGATGGCGGGAATCACCAGCTTGTGGAGTGGTAAGGAAACATGACCT
>MSTJ01000493.1:0-12071 GCA_001956345.1 Ramalina peruviana
CCTAGGCGTCAACCGGGGAGCCCCCAAGATTGAGGCATCGCCCAGTGGGCCGGATGTCTTCTCGCCGGGCTCATAGCTGCCGGTGAAGGGCTGACCTGTGAAATCGGAGCGGCGGAACTGGGAGGAGGAATTGATGTGGGAAGAAGTGATGAGATGGCGGTGGTGATTTGTGTAGGAGGGTCTGGCAGCATGAGGGCGCCGAGAGGAGCTAATTGACCGGCAGAAAGAGTAGAGAGCCAGGTATGAGTGATGGGCGGGTCCTTTTATGGCGACGGAGCGTTTGGGAAGCACGGTGGATATGGACCGGCAGTCAGGCATGCTGGGTGATTGATCTGCTCGTTAATCGCTCACATTAGGGCAACTCAGACAAGGAATGATACTTGTTGATTCAGCGGTATACAGGGGTGTTTTTTTCCAGCTCTTGCGCAACATCAGGAGTGGGCGTAGGTGGAGTTGTTGGAGAGCAAGTTGAATACGGAGCAGCGCTCTCGGCTCAAGGGTCTCCGCTTCTCCTGAACAACCAGCACAATTGGATTGAAGACTATCCGATAAGGTTCTGTGTCATTTCAGATCTATTGACTGTTCTACTCTGGCTTTTGCAAAGCAGTGAAGGGGTATAAGATGTAATGGACACAGCCATGAAGCAAGAACAACATCGAATCGAACTTCCCTACCACCGTAGCAACATCCACAATCGCTCCATCTGACAGCCAAGCAAAAGAACAATGTGGCTCACAAGTAGCTAGACCCAACCCACTCGAAGTCGTCCAGGTCCAGAGTAGTCTCATCCATGCACAGAACATTGAGCAATGCCGAACCACCCATCATCAATCCCTTTCTGGACATCTGCAATCTCATCGCCTCGATCCTCAACCACCCCCTGAATGGTCTCCCCCAGCGTCTGCCCGTTATGCTCGAACCAACCGTCCCCGCCGTCCACCTGATACACAAAAGCTTCCACCCATTCCTTCGTGCATTTGCCGRGCTGGTACGATCCGGCCGTCGTCACGACAGTGCTGTACAGGTCCAGCAGTTGACTTGGTGTGAGCTTCAGCATATCGTCCAGGACATAGCAGTGCACGTCCTCGTCCCCCCACCCCTGCGAAGTCCCATAGATGTCTTCCTGTGTCCTCACGAACTTGGGGATCTGCGAAAACGGAGCCAAGTGATGGCCATGCTGCGTGAGAGTTTTGGATCTCGGATTCTTGGCCTGTTGAAAAGCGAAGCAGTCACGGTGCTTCCGTTGCTGGATCTTGGCCACCTTCTGATTGCTCGGGGCGATGGATGACTGAATCGTTCGCCGAAGGACTGCCTGGAGATCCATCATCTCTGCCAACTCGCGCGTGCTCCAGGGGCGGATCAGGGCCGCCCGTTCTCGGATGATGGCTGGGGATCGGCGCGTTGTCGTGGGATAGTCCTGGGTATGGTACGCGAGGCTATACAGGGCGATTCTGTAGCATGCTCGGCGTAAATGTCGCCTCTCCATCGGTGTGAGCAGGCGGCGCGACACACTCTCCTCCTTGCGCCATTTCTTCATGGGATACATGTCCGCCCACGTGTTTGCAACGTGGCCAAGCTCAAGGATCTGTTCGAGAAGCGGGAGCGACCTGGGTGGTGTGGGGCGTACGATGTGCGCAGGCTGGGAGTCATTATAGGTCAAGACGCGAATGGCTTCTTCAAGCGGGCCGAATTGGGCTTCCGCTACTTCATACAGTATTGTCAAGCGATTGGAAGGTGAATGGAGGACGGTCCGTAGGTGGCGACAGGTCGCTGCCAAAGCCAGGACATCARATATCGAAYTGCATGACTGAAGAATCTGGACKGTGATCTCGTTTGGGAGGKTGGAAAGCGCCATCTCGRATGCTGCTCGCGTTTCTCTTTGCTGTAAGTGTCTGTATACACCTTCTGATACGTCCTGGACTCTGGTATTGCTTCTGATACAATCTGTGGGAATTYGTTACTACCAATTCCACCACCATCGCGTGGTGATGGTGCATACCTAAACAATGATAGGCTCTCCCGTAGCCCCCTTTCAACTCTCTCCTCCCCTGGACGAGGCCGTTAGAGCAGCCTCTGCTGCCCCAGCGCCAGCGCCCTCAGAGATTCAGGTTGTATCAGCTAATACGAACCCCTTCGTTGGGGCTATGAATCGGGTGAGATACATCTTTCGATGATCTCCAGGCGCACGGTAGACCCATGCTCGAGCTTCTGGCACTCTCCAGCCGGTGATGGCTGGTATCATTAGAATGTTTCATGCTTGCTGTGGGAAGGAAGAGAACAAGGTGAAGGGGGACTTCGAAGATTTTATGCCAGGATGAGTCGCATTTCGGCGCTAGTTGTGCCAATYCTGGAGCAAGATTGGCTGAGCATGTCGATCCTGCCAAATCAGGTAGCATTCATTCTGTGCAACATCAAAAGCTCTGMATGCAAAGRATTTCTACAATGGAGCTTGGTATCTGTGATTGTAAMATGAAATTTGGCATGTTGAAGCTGGCTGTTGAGCCTTGATATCTCTATGTGACCCCTGACCTGACCAGCCCCTGACGCCTTGTGCTGTGCTTGCGAATGCTTTTCTCCTCCATAGATACAGCTGTGAGCAAATGAAACCATTCAGCGAAAGCATTTCCTGTCCCGCCAGCRATTGRAGCAYTTCTGAATCCGTTTCGTATCAATGTTTAGCTGTSACAGCCTCACCCGTCAACTTTTCAACGGCTTCTTTGGCCCTGTATTGCATGAAATCAGCCGCGACTCATATCATTAAGTCGTACAGGACAAGATCTTTCGGTTTCAATCCAGRTGCAGCAGGTCTGGGTACRTTTCTGAGGGAGAGAGGACTCACATATCRCCCAGTGCCACCATGCAAATTGTCTGCCAGACTCCCAAGCCAATTCGGGGYGTCACACCACGRTAGAGCCCCTTGAAGCCATTTTGCGAGTAGATGTAGCTGAAYGTCTTGCCCACCGTCAAGTTCTTGGGCCTCTTTGGATCGTCCGTCTTGCTCTGCATYTCGACGCGAATGACTTCAATAGGCTGGTTCCACGCACTCAGACCACCGCCCAACCCACTGGCCAGAATCTTCTCCAGTGCACCCATCTTCTCCCCGTTCTCTTTCCCAGTGACTTTTCGGATTCCCATCTCTGAAGCTCGGCTGAGTCCAAATCTCGATCCCCAATTGGTAGTCTGTCGTATTGCCACAGCATTGACCCCACGGTTGATACCTCGAATCCCCTCCCTGCGGTAGATGTCCATAAAGGTTGCGAATGTGCTGGGTGGTTTGACACCAGACGCTGCGACTTTGTGTTTCGTGATCTCCACTGTCTTCATGCATGTGCAGAAACCCATGGTTGCGTAGGCTTGAGCGACACCTCCAGCCATCCCGCCAACGATACCACCACCAAAGTCATTGGCGCCGAAGGACTTTGCGTAAAATTCTGCCTCTGAAGCGACGAAGAGGAGCACTGCGCCTTTGGTCGATGCTTCGATCCAAGCCCATGGTATCAGACCTTGGTARTCTAGTCATTCATAATGTCAGCATSATTCTTTTTTCATTCTGGCTCAGTTGCCTTCATTGCGTCTTCTTTCCATGTCTTTMTAGCTGGACACGCCTTTCGTGCATATCTATACAGTGCAAGTCTTCCAAGGGCCAACGTACACCCTAATATGCCCCCTCGTCCCATGATCCTACTCATCGCCCCGGCGAAGCTGTCTCCTCTGTTTGCTGCCATGGTGGTCTTGACGACCTCGAGGGGCTTCATAGAGTCAGCTTGYAGCATGAGAGCCACTATATCTCTTATCGTACCTGTCCTAAGGTAGTGACCCTATTGAATCTGTCAGGAAAAGGCTTCGCTTCCTTGGCCGCCGGTATCACTTACTCGAACATATTCAATCCAGCTCCGACTATCAGCATGCTCCGTTAGTGCTTTTCTTACTCTATCCGGTCGAACATCCACTCACGTAGCAAGTTGCTGAATTTCACGGGCTTCTTCTCCAGCTTGGGTGGAGCCGAACCCACGGGTGTTCCAGTTGCTGCTGCCATCTGAAAGGGAGTCTCTTTTCAATGGGCCTGACCAAGGCAGCAGTGGCGCTTCGTCGCTATCAGCCAACGCTTGCAAGCTCTTTGACCGATTTGGAATCGCTCAAGGCGAGTGTTTGAATTTAATCCAAGATACGTACCCTCTTGGCGGGAGGTTGAAGCTGAATGGGGGCGCTGCTTTCGGCGCTGGTCGTGTGCCCACGTAGGAAAAAAGCCTCTGCCAATACGACACCACGCTGAATGTACTTGGCAAACTTTTACGTGCACGAGTGTCAGGAAATGCAGAAAATTATACGCAGAAGTCGCCGGGCTGCAGCAGCTAGAGCCCGTTCACCGCGGTGAGAAGGGAAGTTACGGGCTGACTAAGGATGGTTGAGGGTGCCACAGCCTTRTCAAGTCCCCTGTTGCCCCTGAAGCTGGAAGCCAATTGCGAGCTCAGGGTGATTTTCGGTGACCGATGTCGCTCCGTCAAACCCGTTCCTTTGACAGCTATGCCTTGCACAGGTTCGAATGACAAGAATATATAGGGTTCATGCAGTAGCGATTTTRRAAATGTACCTCCAGCGAGAAACACCGTTCTAACAGTCTAAATGTTACATGCGACTYGGATCCAATCCCGAACCTTTCAAGTTGCCCGTGGACTGCAAGCTTGAAGCGATCACAAGGTTGCACCAACAAGCTTCGCCCAAGCATCTGTGCTGAATGACTTRGGTCGCTCAATGGGAGCACCCACAGCGCGGTCAATGATCAGTTGCGGGAGGACGCCAATGGCACGGGAGACTCCGAAGAGAACAGTGTAGAAGCTGGCTTCAGTCAAGCCATAGTATTGGAGRAGAACGCCAGAGTGCTGTTCTTGTCAGYGTCCGAGTAGGCATTGTTTTGGTARCGGAAGACTTACAGCGTCAACGTTGGGGAAGGGGTTCTTGGTCTTGCCGTGTTCAGTCAGGACACCAGGGGCAATGTTGTAGACTTGGCTGACGAGCTTGAACATCTCATCATCGGGCAGATGCTTGAGCGCGAAGTCTCGTTGAGCCATGTATCGAGGATCGGTCTTGCGAAGSACGGCGTGTCCGTAGCCGGGAACGACCTGGCCAGATTTGAGGGTCGACCACAGATAGTCAGTGATGCTCTTGTCACTCAAATCACTGCCCACGCCAGCCTTCATCTTCTGCAACCAATTGAGTACTTCTTGATTGGCAAGACCATGGAGAGGTCCGGCCAGACCGTTGAGACCAGCAGCGAGAGAAAGCATGGGGGAGCTAAGCGCGCTACCGACCAAATGCGTCGTATGGGCGCTGACATTGCCACCCTCGTGGTCGGTGTGGATGGTGAGGTAGAGGCGCATAAGCTCGAGGAAATCCTTATTGGAGGAGAAGCCCAATTGGTTGGCAAAGTTGAAGGAGTAATCCTTGTCCTTCTGGACAGGGGCAACCTTGCCATCCTTGTACACATTTCGGTAGATCTGGGCAGCGATTGTAGGAAGCTTAGCAATGACGTCCATGGAGTCCTCGAATGTGTGTGCCCAGTATTCAGACTTCTTCATGCCCTTCGCGTACGCTTTCGCGAACGCTGATTCATGCTCCAATGCCGTCACTGCCATCGAGAACTGAGCCATGGGATGGAGGTCACTTGGGCAACGGTCGATGAGCTCTTTCACGAAGGAGGGGATCTCAGCGCGCGCGGCCCACTCGGCTGAGAGAGCGCGGACTTGAGCCTCGCTTGGGACCTCCCCAGTCAATAACAGCCAGAAGAGACCTRGACGGGCATCAGCAAAAGCAGTCTCCTTTTCGCGAATGTTGATTCGAACCCTCTGGTAACGGTTCCTGTCCGCCTTCTGCTTTGGGCAGTACTTCCTGACATTCCGGGATCGTCCTGCCACGGAAACGAATGCCTTCCTCGGAATCCAAAACAGATCCTTCCCAGACCAGTGACTTAATCCCACGAGCACCGCCATAAACTTGGTCTAACGTGACTTCACCAACTACTTTTGAGCCATATCCTTTTCTTAAGGTCTTGATCTTTTCAATTTCCCGAGGCAAATTGTCGGCAAATGTATCCTTTAGTGACTGGGGAAATAGTCAGCTTTAGAGCCCTTCCTGAAAATGCTGCTAGCATGAGCTTTCCAGCTGGCATACCTTTGGTTGAGCTGAGGAGTAAGCTCGGAGACCGTTGAATGCAATGGATCGGGCGGGGGAGGAAGCGGATGCGAGGGCGGGTCTCAAAGCAGCATTGCTGAGCCTGAGAGCTGAAGCCATTGCCAGAGGAGGTGAGAGGTTGACAAGAAAAATAGAGATTGTGTGAAATGAATTGATTGTTCAGTGGATGCAGAGAAAGCTTCAAAGAAAAAAGTCGCCCAACGTCGGACTTTTGGAAAGCTAAAGGTTCAAGCCACGCCAAAATTGAATGCCGAGCTTCTTCTTTTCCCGGCCGATTCCTGCCGAAGCTTGACCGATCTGACAGCTATGTAGAGTACATGCTTGTAGATAAGCAACAGCATATTCGGAATACAACTATCATTGACTCTCTGGCGCTTTGGCTTGGGCAGGGATCTACACAACGCATCAGTATCAGCTCATATTCTCCGAAAGCTCAACTGTGTAAAGCTTGTCAAGGCTTGGACGCCATGTCGCTTGTCAAAAGTGGCTAGAGCGTCGAGCTTCAATGCTTAGTCATGCGTCCAAGGCGCCTGTTGTTGGAATTTTCATCTCCACCTCATCTCCAACCTTCATCCTGCCACCATATCATCACCTCCATCAACAAAACCCCTTCATCATCAAGGAAGACTAACAGCTTCAGTTCTGAATATCACAAGAACGCTTTGAAGGTCTCAGGGAAGCACAAGGTTACTCGTTACTCCCAGGAAGCGCAAAGTCTTCGCCTAGGCAGTCTTGATTGTGACACAGACTTGAGCTACGAATATTGATGTCGTGTAGCTACAAAAGCTCAACTACTGCACTCATTGTTCGTCAGACTCATAATACAATAATTCGACATCGATTCTCACAAGTAAAACATCTCCTGCTGTCACGTGCTTTAGAGGACTTTCTCATGTGAAACCGTTGGGTCTTGCGTCAAACAACAGCTCATCTAAAGCTGCTCTCAGCTCTTCGAGCTCAAAGTAAACCGTAACGTAACCTGAGTCCACAATCATGTCGACTCCTGTAGCGGAATTGGATGCTACGCTCCAGTCGATGCTGCATCTCAAACCCCCGGGAGTAACAGGAAGCAAGATAACCAGTCTCACCTCACTCTGTAACGCGAACATTCAAGTACGTCTCAATTGGCGCATCAGCCTATATTCACTGCCACCCTCGAGAATGTCAATGTCGCAAGAACTGACCCTTCAATCTTCTGTAGTCGGAAACAGTGCTCATTCAGCGAATCTATACCCATTTCAAAAAGGCTCCGTCGACCCACAAACTAGGTGTCCTATATGTCGTAGACTCCGTAACAAGAGCTTGGGTAGAACAAGCCCGCAAGGCTGGTCAAGCCATCGGGCCCAATGAGAACCCCCTGGATGGCACATATGCCGCTGGTCATAAACGTGTTACTGAATTGCTGCCTTCTTTCATGAACGATATCATAGCCACTTGCCCGGATGACCAAAAGGTACGCTCTTGAAGATGATGACTTAGTCCTTGTAAACGTGGCCCCTATCACAGCGACTCGATGGTGGTCTATCCTCCCCTCGTGACGCGATGATACGTGGAGTCTCGCGACCGATGATAGTATCATCCCCCGTAATYTGAAATTTTGTCACGCTCTACTCACCACTTTCTTCGCGTTCAGGCTAGAATTACCAAACTCRTCGACATTTGGGAACGGTCTGGGACTTTTCAGCCTGACCTGATGGCCATGTGCAGAGACAAAGTAAAAGCTGAAGGTAAGCCGGACACGAAYCTGTAAAGGCCGTTGCCACGTAAAGGGTGGAGAGAATCTGATGCTTGTTGTTTTTTCTCTGTAGAAGCAAAATCCAGGAGCAAAATGGCTCGCACCACCACACCCACCGGCTCCCCTCCAAAGGATTTCATTCCATTGAACGACAACGCGAATGTTGCACCACCAGCACCTCAGCCTCCTCAGGATACCTCAAGCATCCTTCAGGCACTTGCAAGCATGGCGAGACCTAATCCGGTCGATCCATCAAAGCCTCCGCAAGCCAGCGAGAGTAAYTTTCCGACTTCGCAAAAYCTGTATGGACAAACCATGCCAGCACCCGTAAATCAAGCGGCTTCTGCTCCTCCRTTTGCACAGGCAATGGGCGGCCCTAACATTCCAACCGGTGGCAACATGTTTGGTGGGATGAGCAAYCCTCCAMATTTCTCCCARCCTCCACAGGGAGGTCTAATGAACATGCAAGTCAAYCCSAACCCACAGCCTCAGAACGTCGCCCTTCCTCAAGACCAGATWCTCCAAGTCCAATTTCTGCAATTACTCCATGCTCAAGGCGTTCCACAAGAACAATGGGCGACAGCGCTTCAAGCCTTGACGGCAGCCAACTTGGGCAATGCAGGAAATGCATCAGGTCAGCAGCAGATCCAGAACCAGAGCCAGTATGGCGGCACTTCATCACGTGACCGGCCTGGAGATGGCGATCAGTACAACAGGCGCTCCTCGCCCAGTCGGTATCGACGTTCTCGATCTCGTTCGCCTTCTGGATATGATAGACGTCGCGAAGCCAGTCCTCGTCGTCGCCGTGACAGCCCTTCCTATGGATCCTACGGCAGAGGTAATGATCGTGGCAGCACCGCCAACCAATACCGTCAACGTAGTCCAGACCGTCGGCGTCGTAGTGACAGTCCACGAGGTAGAGATCCTACTCTTCCACCACCCGGACCGAAACTCCTCGAATTCGACAAGACCTTGCCCCCTGACCACTTCCGAGGTATGACATSCTTGTTATCCAGCGTGTCTCCCAAAGCTAATTTGACTTCCAGTCTTGAGTCGAACGCTTTTTGTGGGAGGAGTCACGTAAGCCTCCGGTCGTCTGCTTCTTTCTACAAYACTATACTCACCTATTCTAGATCATCAGAGGATAGATTGCGCAGTATCTTCGACAAGTTCGGCACCGTTCAGACGTGCATCGTGAATGTCGACAAGCGCCATGCCTTTGTCAAGATGTTGACCCGAGACGAYGCTGTTCGTGCCAAAGAAGGGATGGAGCGATACCGATCCCAGGAAATGCAATTGAGAGTAAGTTTCTTATGCCTTGAGTCCCTGCCTTATCACAATAGCAGTACTTACCYTTGCAGCAGACGAGGTGGGGTGTTGGCTTCGGCCCCCGCGATTGCAGCGACTACTCTACTGGAATCAGCATCATCCCAATTGGCAGACTCACCGACGCGGATCGCAAATGGATCCTAACTGCTGAATACGGGGGAACCGGTGGCAAACCCCTGGAAGGTGGGATGGTCGTCGAGGAGCCGGACATCGAGATCGGGGCTGGCGTGTCCTCCAAAGGTACCAACCACCCCTTCATGGAGTTACAAACCAACGCTGACAGCGACTCGCAGCGATCTCCCGACGAATGGTCACCGACCGCGGTGGCCAAAAGGGCCCAATCTCCGGCGGCGGCCGTGACAACGCACGGGACGGGCCCCAGCCCGACAACTACCGCCAGCGCCCTCCCTGGGAGGAGCAATCCCACAGCAACAGCAGTAGCAACCGCCGCGGGAGCGGAGATGGCGGCAACCTCGGCGGCAGCGGCGGCGGCGTGGTTGCAAACCCCTTCCCCAATTTCCCCAACTTCCCCCAGCTGCCGGGGGGGTTCCAATTTCCGCCGGGGTTTCAGTTCCCCAATATGCCCAACATGGCAAATGCGGGCTCCCCGGCTGGTGGGCAGCCTCCTGCCTCTGGCCCAGGCAACTGAGGGGCTGAATCGGGCGGGCAGATGGGGTTCCTTCGACTGCSATCATCACATTGCGTAATTTCAGCGTTATCAGGGGTCTCCAACGATAGATTTTGCTGCTAGTCGTTTGCAAGGCGTTTTATAAGAGGGCTGGGGCCTCCAGGGAGGGCGTTGTGCTGCAGCTTTRCTGCATAGCTAGTAGCTTTACTAGCAATAATACCACTTATCTCAACTCGCTTAATCAGTCCATCTTCTATCTTGCTTTATGTCCTCATCGTTACTAATRTTGCYCTTAAAACGATGTATAGCTCGGAAACCTCTTTGTTATGAGTGGAGTTATATACAAGAATCATATCCCGCCATCCCTCCTCCCCACCCCCCCCCACCAGTATCTAGCCTCTATATGCCCTCAMTCACACCATCACCCAGCCTCTGCATAAGCCTCGCAGGACCACCCCAGYAGCCACGAGCCATCCCGCATCTCACAACACCTTATCAAACGCCGGAATCARCGTCTGCGCCAGCCARAAGCTAAACACCAGCTTCGGCCCCGTCATYAGCAGTTTCGGGGTCAGGCCCTTGAAGAAACTGCTCGCCCCTTCCTCCCGCGCCATCCTGCCCAGGATCTTGAAGCCCGACTCCGGGTTCTCGAAGTTGCGGTTCTGGATCCGGGTTTTGATCACGTCGAGGGGCGCGGAGACGAGSAGCGAGGCGGTCGCGCCGCAGATTGAGGCGACGAAATTTTGGAGCCTAGGKAGGTAGGAGTTGRGGGSTTAGTTGAGGGTGAAAGGAGGGGAAGAGGGGAGACCCGGAAGGGGGGGATGGTGATGAGAAGGAGTGATGGGAGGGGAGGCGGGGGGGGGAGCTCACCAGGTCGCGGAGTTGTAGTCACTGAGGGTGTAGAGGTATTGTTTTGCGGCTGCGGAGCCACCGAAGAGCTGTGGTGAGAGAGGGGAGATAAGTCAGTGTTCGTGCTCGGTGTAAAATTATGCTCAATGTAGAAGTATGCTTGATGGGGGGTTTTTGGTCCAGGGATGTTCATGCGCCAGCAGCACTCGTGCAAGAGGAAAAACACCGCTTGGAGGACATCCTCGTTCGATGTAGAGCCTTGTTCCGATGAGTCTTGGTGCTCCAGGTAGGATCTTGCTTCAGGTAGATTTTGCCCTAGGGCGTTTCCCCTCATTGTAGAGCCTTCTTGATACAGAGTCCTCCTCGGCGTGGATTTTTCCCACGATTAATCTTTTCCGACTTAGACAGTCTTTCGCTGTAAACTCTTCCTCGATATAAGTCCTTTCACCATGTAGAGGTGTTCTCAACGTATGTTCATGCTCAAGAGAGACCCTCCCATGTTGTAGACGCTTTCTACAGGTAGAGTCTTTTTTGGCCCATGTTCATTCTTTTCTTCTGTTCCTCGACACGAACTCTTCCACAACATGGATTCTTCCTTGGGGTGGATTCGTCATCGATATGGATTCTTCCTCAACGTGGATTCTCCGTCGGCGTAAATTCGTACCCAACAAAGGTTCTCCCTTGATGCAGATTTTTTTTTTCCCACAAAAAGTGTCCACTCGTAGTAGGTCCTTGATCTTGGGTACTCCTTGTGTAAATGTCTTTCTTCCATCTAGATTCCTGCTCGATGTGGCCCGCTGCTCCTTATGGGCACTGGCTCCAAGGCGGTCCGTGCTCGATGTGGACGATGTGCAGAGGTATGAAAGTGCAAGAATGGCGACAAAAGGGGAGATATACGCACAGCAAATGATCCAGGGGCATTCCGTGCAGCGGTCCAGCCAGCGCCCCTGTATAAGCCCATCCCTTCATCTCTTACTATTCTGACCACCCCTCGACCTCTGAAAGCCTCTGGATTGGTTTGGCGCTTGATCTTCAGTACATCGAGAGGAAGTAGGACGATTTCACCRATGCCGATTAAACTTTTCTCTCGTCAGCGCGTGAATCTGGCCGTGGATGCAGTCTCTTCCACCAACCTCCCAGCGGTGGCGTGCATGATGGCTTTGCCATTTCCTTTTCCAAAAGCCCTGTCGAAGGCATCTCCATGATGTAGAGCGAGATAATCTCTTGCAAAGGGTTGACCTCCATATTTGTATATTCTTTGAAGGACCTAGATTTTTTCTAGCTGAGCTTTTGGCCTCTTTGGAATTGGACTGCGTTTTCATCGCACCTTGTAGGCGGCAG
>MSTJ01000494.1:0-12063 GCA_001956345.1 Ramalina peruviana
TTGAAGAAGACTCCCGCATCTGCTGTGAAGACTAGCTGTCGAGGAGAGCCGACCTGCTCCGGCAACCTATTTGGTCAACAGATTTATACTGATATCGGGAGTCTGTATACTGACGTCCATGCTCGTGTTATATATCTAGAACGTGCAAGATGGCTATCAAGGCTGCGGATAACGAACGCTCTGACGCCTTCACCAAGATCTTCGCTTTGCTGCAACAAGTCTCTAGTACCTGGACGTACGCCTGGCAGATCCGCGTTTGCATCAGAACCTGCAGCAGCGACGATGGTGAGCAAGGCGTTCTCATAGATCATGTACATGTCTTCTATTCCCATTTGCAGATCGTATTTGCTGTTCTGGATAAGGCAGAGGGCATCAACCCAAAGATAGGGCACTCTTAGACTTCGAGTCAGAGTGATTGCGTCCTGAATCGTTCGGGGCAGATATCGCCACAGTCGCTTGAGGCTATTAACTTGCATCAGCTGGTCTATATTTGCGCTGGTAAGTCGCAGGAGGGATACTCCTCCCCAGATATAGCTGAGAGCAATGAAGTCGTTGTCTGAGTCTCTTGRTATGCTGTATGAATTGACAATACAATACGATCTCACGTCGATCAGCCTAGCTGTGGTCCTGCAAAACCTGGGGTTGTTGTAATGGAACCAGTCTTGGACTTCATCACCGGATCGATTACAAGCTGTACCGTGATAGCGTTGACAAGTTGCCAGCCAATGTCGCATTTGATCAAGGTCGATAGGTCGGATTGAGGGAATTCTACTTCGTGCCAGTGGGAGGTTTGTGGAAAGTCCATTCCTATTATCGTGATCAACAGTCCCGGTCTTTCTGGCGAGTTCGCGCTCTTCATCACGCATTAATATGATACGCCATGCGTCGGAGTGCACACCGATCACGAACTCGTTCTCGGATCGCCACTGGAGCTCGACTTCACATGCAGGGTCAAGCTCCCAAATTAAATGCTCGCCATCTTGTGGGCTCACTCCAGTGATAGCGGTGATGATCAGTCTGCATAGAGCACAAGYGGYGKATCTCTCATAGATKTCTCGTAGGGGACCAAGTTGGAATTCGGCTTCATACAATGACTTCTGGTCCCGTAGTGTCTCGAACTGTGCTTTCAAAGCTTTGCACACATGACAGAGTCGACAWAACTTCTGGATCGGCGCTGTATGCTGTGCGGCTTTCTTCATTCCTCTCAAAWTCTTCAACATATTGGGACCGAGCTCTTTCAGAGCTTACAAGTCACAGCAATTGAAAGTATGGGTGCTAACTAGGTTTGGKAGCGGATAGGCTAGCACTAGAGGCACTAAACAGGTCTAGTCATCAAATCCTTCGAATTTGACTCTGAAGGTCGGCAGCGCAGCATCAAGGACTGCATGCCGCATCGATCCCGTCTAAGCACATCCTGTAACGTGTGACATCTTCTTGCATCATCTTTAATAAACTTCGCGTCRTCGTCAATGAAAGCCTATATCCAGATACTTCAGCATTTCGACCTACCAGATCTCCGAAGAGATGAAGATTCCTCAAAAGTATTGTTGTGGRATCCCTCTACTCACATCCCAGCGCTGGCAACCAGATCACGCCCGCCTCCTGTGAGGTCTGTGATATACATGCATTTCCCTGTAGACGACCATAGCGAGGAACAAAATGGGACTCTCGTCATTGAAAAGGGCATTCAAGCGCAGATCCAAGACCCCGGAAGCCTCTGTTCGATCTGGTCTGAACAGCGTTTCAACAGAAGGTCAGTGATTGCCTTACTTCATGGTAGATGTTGGTTTGTTGAAGCTCTGAGACAACAGAAAGTGAGGAAGAACATGTCCGGCCCCAATTTGACAAGAACAAGATATACTTTCCCCTCTTCTGCACCATGGAAGTCCCTGGAAATGTATGCAGCCGCTCAGCTCCCGTACTGAAGCCTCTACTCACRGAGTGTKTAGTACTTCAAGGAACTCGAAAGCTTTTATCCCATTGGAGAAACGCCGTGGCTGGAGATTCTGACTCGCGACCCTGGCAAGGTTTTGCAGTCATGCGAAGACTCTCAGAGTGCTGAAACATCCGCTTCGACTCCTTTCAACGGATGTTCTGTAGAAGAAATTTATGATTTCTTCAAACATCATCTCCGAAGCTCGGAGGACAGCGCACTGGGTGGACCTTTCACTCACTTTACCTTCATCGTGATCGATGAAGCATGCCTTACCACAGAGCCTCCGAGCTGCATCGTCTGCTGCGACGCTCCAGACTTTGCGGAAGGAGAAGACGAGATCAAGCTGAAATCGATCCGAATGGATTTCGACGATGCCATAAAATGGCTGCCCGCATTTGAAGAACTGACATTGACCCCCGAAGAATACSACGACAAGGAGGAGCTCCTTACCTTCGATATCATGCCGCCTCCCAYCATGYGCTTCACCGATAGGATTGAGCGTTATCGCTTCGCTCCAATGGCGCAAGCTCGGAGAAACAAGCGAAGAGCATTGAAAATCATAGAAGAGGCGATTRCGAAGCAAGCGCGAGMTGCTCGAACAAAGAAGAAAGGAGCGAGTGGAAGCCCGGATGACGACCAGACTTTAATAGAGAATGCGCAAAGGCTGACAATGGACGAGCCAGAAGCTTTCRATATGAGCGAGCGTCGAGAGGGCAACAGCCAGGATCAACAGGACACAAATATTGAGACGGCATCAAAGGGAGACGAMGAAGAAGTCAGTGCTCCAAAAAAGAWCTCAAAGACCCGCATCGACCCTGCCAAAGAGGACATCACAATAATGGCCTGTCGTAAAGTGGACGTCGTTCACGGACCGAGCATTCTCAGACAGATCAGGCTGTTCATCTATCAGAATAAAGATGATGAGACGATAGTCCGGCTTATAGATAACAGAACAGAGGRGAGAAGCAGGTTAGTCGAAAGTCGCTTGGCCATGCATGCCGCAGGGCCAACTAGATCAGTCTACAGCCCGAGGAGACGAGTATATGGGCCTCTCGTTCAAGGAAAAGAGGATCCTGTCATAGTCTCGAAGGGAAGAGATGTTGGATTGTCCATGCGATCGGACTCATCATCTGGAAGTGAATGAAGGAGGTAAGCCGAAAAATGTCACGTTCGCAAAGCCTTCCTCCAATCCGGGTTCATCCCGCAATCTGAGAATTGCCACTTGGCGCACTTGGCGCCATCTGCCGAACTTGTTGGTTCAGTGTTGCTGATGTATAATCCGTCCAGGCAATTCTGATTCACAGACAGTCAGTCTACAACGGTGAGTCAAGGATGCAAGAGACTGGTCTCGTCGGGCTCGCCAATTGAGTCATGACATACGGGACATGCATTCCAATCCCGGGTGGAACGCTTGGCCGCCCAGCGGTCAGGCCAGCAGTATTGGCCACAAGATGCCAGAATCTTGTCCGGTGTCCACACAGCATCAAAGCCTGGGCARTTGGAGCGAGCGGCCTCGGGTGAGCAGACACCGCCTTGGCGAGGATCAATGCTGTCTGGTGTGGGAGCAGCGCGGACGCAGAGGGWTGTAAGAAATACAAAGTTGAAAGCGAAGAATAGCAAATTCATCGTGGAAACAGATATGAGTGAAAGTTTTGTGTCAAGCCTGAAGACAATGCTGAACCAAATCTTTGAACTGGCAATGCCATAGAGCGTTCTCCGAGTACATTGATTCTCCAATGGATGTGAAGGTGGAGCTTCTTCCCAAAGTAAAGAGACCCTCAGATCAAGTACTTCATCGACGACTTGAAGTCTCAGAATAGTATCCCAAGGCWYTCCGTCGCCGGCTGTGAAGTCTTGGCATGAATGGAGAGACACTCTTGAAACGCGCAATACCGGTTTAGTGGAAAGGGGAAAGATCGTTCTTGCCGCTGCACACAAATTCGCCTRCCAAGCAATGAGTCTGCCTCACTGACTTGGACTACCTTTAATGCAGGGTTCTCTCGACGATTCAAGGATTGGGACCARTGGAACGTGGCTGGGCTTTCGAGCGTGGAACTTAAGGATCCAAGACCACAACGATCTTGGGATGCAGCAAAGCGACAGTCTCGATGCTTTGACTCTACTTTGTCTTGTGTTTTGGCTGGACCATGATTGAATTAGTAGGCTTCAATTGCAGATAAAAACGCCTCTAAGTTGCAAGAAGTCTCTGGCAGTGTTTCATAATTCTTCCAGCACCAGCGCCAAGAATCTTCAGGGACCCTGCATGGGGCTAGCCACGAATGGCCTGGTCCARAATATGTGGCAAAACGCGGCGACAAAAACATGTTACAAATTGGGAATGAATTATATAAATCATCAACTTCTCCAGCATGTCTACGAAGTCTCCAAAGGTCGGAGTMATTTCAATCACAGGGTTGGCATGCTGCTGCCTTTATTGGAGAACTCAGTAGCATTACTTTTCCGCAGCGAGGCTGGCGCTCAAGCATCCTTCAACAGCTAGTCATTTGCACCAAGCACACGATGTCCCCGGAGCTGCAGCCTTTCGTGTTGATTTTAGTCTTTTCTCGTTCAGTCAATTTTTCTACAAAGTACTGATGTCAGACGAGTGCTGGATTCGTACCCGGCTACTGCAGGAATTGTGACGTAAAGACCCCATTGGGGCTAGCGAGAAGCTCAAACAGCAACGTACGCATCGGACGCCCATACTGAGCGTAAGTGACGTGCTACTACCCCGCGGGACCTGTGCGTCTTGTTATTGAGCTGCGTGATTCCACTTGCTTTACCTGTTCTCCCCATCGGAGCAAGCACATTTCGTTCACAATGGCATCTCAATTGACTCAAAATCCGTTGAAGAATCCCGTGCAGGCTGCGGCTGGAGCTGTAGGTAGCTCTGGTGGCGATCCCAGAGCTTCTCAGAAGACGTCCTTCTTTCAAGGCCTGAACGAGGGACCCGGCGAGCATGCCGCACAGCTCACCGGAGTAGCCACAGGGGGCAAGCGCGTAGACGTATGTGGCAACTCAAGGCATCAGAGGCGACTGTACATCGACTGACCCAATTGCTAGGATGCTCCATATTTCACCAACAATGAGGGAATCCCATGGCCTGACCCGTAGGTTTGACGAGCCTTTACTGGACGATGTATTATTAACAGGATCTGTCTAGGTCCCATAGCAAGACAATTGGCGGGATCCCCTTGGTCAGCGATACTTTTCTTCTCCAGAAGCAACAGACTTTCAACCGGTCAAAGAACCTTGAGCGTGAGTTGCCGCATTCTATCTCGTCACCTCGACGTTAAGGGCAATCAGGAATGGTCCACCCTTGTGGCAGTGGAGCTTTTGGGCAATTCGAGGTCACGCACGATGTTACCAAGCATACCAAGGTATGCAGCCACTGCCCATTGGAAGTACTTTCATTGAACCCCTGCAGGCCGACTTTCTCAGCGAGGTTGGGAAGAAGACACCCCTCTTCCTTCGATTCAGCACCGTCACCCTTGGGCGCGAGTTTCCCGATCTCGCCCGGAACCCTCGAGGCTTCGCCATCAAGCTGTACACAGGGGAGGGCAACTATGACATTGTTGGCCTCAATTGGCCAATCTTCTTCGCTCGTGATCCAATCCAGGGCCCAGATGTCATTCGTTCGCAGCATCGAAATCCAGCGAACTTTCTGATCGACAACGATTCACTTTTCGATCTTTTGGGATGCACGCCTGAGGCCAACCATGCGGGGCTCATGTTTTTCAGCAATCATGGCACTCCTCAGGGATGGCGCTATGAGCATGGGTACGGCTGTCATACGTTCAAGTGGGTCAACAAGGAGGGCAAATTTGTACGTCTGATCTGATTCTCGTGATTGTCAGTCCCAGGACCAAGACTGACCATGTAGGTGTACATCAAGTACCACTTCATAGCCGATCACGGCCAGAAACAGTTCACCGCTGCCGAAGCAACCCAACTCTGCGGCTCCGACCCCGACTACTCCAAACGCGACCTTTGGGACGCCATCGAAGACGGTGAGTACCCGACCTGGACCGCCAAATTCCAGATCATGGAGCCCCAAGAAGCCGATTTCGAAAAGCTGGGCTTTGACCCCTTCGACGTCACCAAAGTCTGGCCTCGCGATCAATTTCCTATGCACGATTTTGGGAAGTTGACCTTGAACAARAACCCGGAGAATTACCACCGCGATGTTGAGCAAGCCGCCTTCTCCCCCGGCAGCATGGTTCCAGGCATCGAAGACAGCCCTGATCCGCTCTTGCAGTTCCGCATGTTTTTCTACCGTGACGCGCAGTACCATCGCATTGGCACCAACATGCATCAGATTCCCGTCAACTGCCCCTTCATGTCAAAATCGGTGTCGTCCCTCAGTTTCGATGGGCAACTCCGCAGTGATGGAAATCACAGCGGGAACCCGCAGTACGTGCCCAACAGCTTCGTCCACAAGTTCCGCCCAGATGTTGCCGAAGCGCCGTATCAAGTCAGCGATGCCATTGTCAGCCGCAAGAGCCATTTCGCGCACGAAGGTAAGAAGTCGGAGTACACGCAAGCTGCTGAGCTTTGGTCACGCGTCATGGACGACAAGGCTCGCAAGGACACCATTACCAATACCGTTCTTTGCATAAAGAACGTGCGGCACTCCATCATCGTGAAGAAGTTTCTCAGTCAGATCTACAATATTGGACCCGAATGGGCTCAGGGTGTGTATGATCAGCTTCCAAAGAAGCTCAAAGATTTCGAGTTCACCGAGGTGGAGAAGATGGCTGAGACGGCAGAATTGGCGTACAAGGAGAAGAAGTTTCAGCCGAGCAAGGGGGATAGATTGGTTGGCTTTGATCCTCAGAACCCGATCTATCAGCTCGTGAATGGGCAGTAGGTCAAATMCGGAGTGCAAAGATGCATGCATTTCGATTTTCGGTACGCCATGTATAATTGCTCCTGGTYAGCAGCAAATCATGGCTCAATATTAGCGAGTCATACCCCCATCAGCAGTATGATTTTCACCCCTGCAAMAGAGGKGTTGACACTTTACTTGCCCGATATTGATACATGCTGCAGGCTGTAGAGAAACATATGTACACTGTGAGAGACCAAATAAGTACAGAGAAGTATAGGTACAATGATGACCTTTCAGGTCACTTCTGCGCCAAAGCCTCATTTACCCAAAACACTCAAAACTCCGAGCTCAGCCAGAAGACCCACCCCGTATCAGAMSTCAGCCTCGGTAAAGACTCCACCTTTCTCCCCACCAGCCTCTTCCACCGAACTCTCCTGCGTGGACGTCCTCCCTTTCCCCTCCAGTTTCGTCGTCCGCCTCCCCATCTCAAACGTCCCCGCCGAACTCGGATTCGATTTCGCCGACTTCTCGAGGCAGCGGGTGCAGTTCCGATCGCCAAAGTTGCAGTGGTGGCCGTGCACGAGGAGGTTGTAGATCGGTCGCATGGTGAGKAGACTGGCGCTGACGATGCCGATGGCGTTTTCGACCACGGCCCAGATGATGGGGTCGACGTCAGCCCCTGGRGTGGTGGATGGTGTGGTCAGTGGGAAAGTGATGAGACCGAGCGTAAGATTTGGCAAGAGTTGTGGCAGAAGAGGAGAGGCAAAGGAAAATAAGGGAAGAAGAGGGGAAGAAGGTGAGATCAGAAGGAGGACTGGGGAAAAAGTGGAAAGAATGGATGAGGCGTACAGCTTGCATCTTGGTGAGAGAGTCGCTTGACGACAATAGTGCGGTATGTGCTTGCGATACAGACGCTACAGTTGGTCAGTATGATCCGCCGTCAAGGATGGTAAAAGCCTATTTGGAATATGCGGAACCAGTAAGACTCACAAGCTACTGAGAAGGAAGACACCGACCAGCTGTATCTTCCGGCTACGCCCCATCTGTAGACTCCAGACCATCGGGATCGGCAGCAGAACGATGACAAAATCCGTGAGAACGTTGATGGCACCGGGGATACATGCCGCCAACAGAATATTGACGCAGCTTCCTGCCACGTGTTGGTCCCATGCCTTGTGCACGGGTGTACATTGAAATATTGAAAGAAAGATTTCGGCGATGTTGTTGGCTGCCACGACGAATGCCATCGCCCAAAGAAGGACCGTGAAGCGCCTGACTAGGCCGAAGATCCGATGGAATAATAGAAGGGCGGAGAACTTGAACGCTGCAGTGCCTAGGCAGTAGAGGACTTCCGTCGAGATAATTGTCTGGCCAAAAGGATCAGAAACACATGGCCCCAATTGATGCCAACGCATGKSTTCTAATGCTSTAAGTGCGTACCTTGGCAAACGCAGGTGGGTCTGTCAGAAGGATGACATGTTTTCCCGCCGCAAGATACACCACTTTGCAAATTCACCATGAGTATCACTTCMAATCGACCGTTTTGGGAACACGCCGACTTACGGTAAAGGCTTGTAGCGACTTGGCCCATGCAAAATATCTACAATTCCGAATCAGTGATTGAAGCATTCAGCGARCACAGGAGTGATCATGGCCCGGAGAGCAGTCTTCCCTTACCAGTGCCACAATCATCATATAGTCATCAGCTTTGATCTGGACCTTAGCGACTCGTCTGGCAAWCAATCTCAGGGCTACAGCCGCGATCGCTAAAGCAATACATATCGWTGAGGAAACGATAATCTCTGGCCCTCGATTCTGRCGTATGTATTTCTCCTCGTGCAGAATCTCCGTGGGAGGCAAAGAACCCGGCATTCTCACACAGTACTATCGTAGTCTTCTTGGACCGGGGAGRTTCATACCCCGCTGGTGACAGCAGGGTCAAAAGTGCAGAACGATTCAGACTCTCCTCAAGAGTACACTCCTCAAGAGGGGAGGTGGTTCCTCGACCGGTTTCTATTGTACCCATTGAAGATTGACGCTCGAGCCTCGTGGAAGTGGCACTGTGGCAGGCTTGAATTCAATCTTAGGATAGTGGAGCCAGACTTGGTCTAGGCTTTCGTGRTCTAGTCTTCAGCCAATTGAGAAACATCGCGGTCAGATTCACATGTGGGGAACCGGGACTCAGGCACGCCATCGCGAAGCATAACAGTTTCYAGCCTCCTTGGRACCTTGGACCCCTGACGGCACGTGCGATGGTGCGAGTGAGTATTTGAGGGTTAATAGTGAGGCCGCCTTGGATGTTGCTGACCCTGGCATGCAGAGAGAGTTTCTGATTGGTGCCCTCCAACGCGATTGATGTGCATGACAGCTCGATGGGACAAATGCGGCAGCCCCACATCAAGTCTCCGTTGGAAGGTGAGCAGCGCTAATAACGGCTGGCCCGATAGCGTACTAAGCAGAAARTTTTACCCCGGATCCAGACACCTGGGAAAAGGGGCAAGCCAACATAGAATGTCAGGTTCTTGGATKGCACTCCTCCAGAGAGATCTCGGAGCAGYCAGCCTTGCAGACGTGGGACCAGAAGCACGATGAGGGTTCAGATYCTTGAACACTCATTGCTCAAACCCTCGACACGTGGGTTCAACAACCTTTGGTTGTACCGGGGTATAGTTCGCAAGCCCCTAAACCTAATGTCAGCCATGCCATTCTCTCTAARATTAGCGCGTGAGTCGGTCGTTTCTGACCCGAAGTTCAAGGCTGAGCAGTATTCTACTAAAGACAGTAATCCCTCGAGTAGACAAATTGAATGAGCATCCTTTGTTGCAAGCCAATGGATGACGAATTGAAATCGAGCGTCAGAGCGCGATCGAAGTTGATCTGGATTCGGGGGCTTCGTACGGCTCCACTGTGGCGTAACAAGGAGCCTTTCACCCTCGAGGGTCGCTAGGTCAGTGGTTGAATGGCTCTGCGACATTTGCACTTTCGTGCTTCCCGCTTCGATTACATCCAAACGCATGCACCCGCCGCAGGAATGGCTGCTAGGCAGACTCATTGCAAGCACCATATGCCATACGCAGAAGAGCCTCCACATCTAAAATTTTGTCCATCGAACCTCCAAGCAGTCTCAAAACGTTACACCGAGAACAAGGTTGCAAAGGATCAGATAACCGCAGAAGCGCGCTTGACGAGTCGCTTTCGGACAGTCCATTTTCACGACCTCCGTAATCAATGTTACCAAAAAAGACGAGAGCGTTTGAGCAGACCTTTGGGTTGGGAGTGATTGATGACTGAACTGCGGTATGATACAGCACATGAATTGATTGAGTCGAAATGAATAAGTCTCGGACATTGTTCAGTGCCTTGAGGCTAGGGTCGTGAGGGATCCTCAGACCACTAATCAGACATGAAGCTGTCCCACTCCGTACGTACCGCGGCGTCGAGTCACATGCGTTATGCAAGCAGGGAATATTCTTACGCCCTTTCGTTATTTCCAACATCACGAGACTGATCAGCAAGCAACGGTAGCGGTGAACGAGGCGGTGAACGAGAATAGCCGAGTGCAAGCGAATGCGGGTAGGATGAGGGTGTGCAGCCTGCTCTATATATAGGGAGAAAATGGTGTATCATCGATGTCGTATTCGTTGGTATACGGAGAATGCAGAAGTGGCCAACCACGAAAAATGACTTGATTCAAGAGCACCGCAGGACACATAGCTGGTGGCGTCGAGGTCTGCAGAAACTGCAAGGTCTCTGGCTTGTGTCAGAATATGCCATTGGCTATGCTGCATGGGGCCTGCCGAGTGTGGTGGGGAAAGGCTGAGTTACGAAGTACATGTTCGAGTGGGCTTATGTGCCCAGGTTGGCCAGCCTGATGGGCATTGCAATCCTCGCTCTTGAATTCATGAATATCTCTGTTCTCTGTTCACAGCTGCGGAGAAGCTGGCAAGAGGTCCTTTCGCTTGCAGTACTCCACCGCTGAAGCAAAAAGTTGTCTTTCGGTCCACCCTACTGCTTCTCGCCTCAAAATTTCATTCTCTTATTGAGAGAGTCTCTTCATCCTGCAGCAGAACCTTCAGGTGATCTCTACAATACAGTGAGAGCCCAACTTCTGTCGGCCCAGCATTTCAACATGAGCTCCAATACGCCTACTTCGCCTATCGAAATGGATGATCTTGGTGATGTTCGTCATCCCCAGCAAAGAAGATCAACGGTCGAAACACACTCAACGCACCTATCAAAAGGCGGACATGCTACACCTTCCGCGTTGGAAGATGTTGACCATCAAGCTCGACGACCCTCGTCCTTGAGTACTGATCACGTACATGTCTCACCACCACAGCCAAATCCCAATGGTCGTCACCCGAATGGATTTACAGGAGGTGTTACTGCAAATAGGCACTCTTTGGTCTTCTTCCGCCATTGCCTGCTTCACGTAGGCCCTTTGGCGGTCAACATTGCCATTCTTTGCTTGAACGCCCGGAAACACTACTGGCAGGACCTTGGAAGCCCCAATCAAAATGCGAAGTTGCAAGCTTTGCTATTTGCCGCCAAAGCCCAGGAGATCCTGATGACCGCATCTCTGACAGCAATTGTCGTTCATCAAACCCTTCATGACCTGTTCGTGGCGGAGGGGGTTCCACTAGGATTACTTACGGCTTGTTTTCAGTTGGGAAATCCGTTGTCTTATTCCAGGAAAGAATTCCTTGGAGGTTTTAGGGCGCAGTCACGCTCGAAAGTCTGGACGCCTTCACTCCTACTTCCATGTCTCCTGATATTTGGCTTTGTATTGACCTTGATCGTGGGGCCTTCATCCGCTGTCGCCATAATCCCACGATTAGATTGGTGGGACGTACCCAAAATAAAGGCCTGTGGGGCAGATTACACCGACCGAGTGTACTTCAATCGCACCCAGGACGAACTCTGGCCTGCAAACATCACAAACGCCATCTATGCGAATCTTACTCAGTGCAATCTGTTCACACTCAAGAGTTAATCGATAGTCAGGATTGTGCCATGAGAGCCGAAGATTCGGTAACGCCGTGGATCGATCGCCATCAGAAATTTGGAACTAAACCGAACATCACAGTCTTTCAAGAAGCCGAAGTGACACGATATTTGACATCCCAAGGAGGCCCTCCAGACAATTCGAGCTGGACGATTTCCTCGACGATTGGGGACATCTTTGCGCACGATCTCAACAATTACTGGGATTGGCTAGTGGAGAATTCCAGCCTGCCGATGACTATCCATCGCCCTTTACTTCGACCAGCTTTTCTCAATTCAACCTTTAAATTCC
>MSTJ01000495.1:0-12033 GCA_001956345.1 Ramalina peruviana
CTACTATGGGCGATTCTACTATGGGCGATTCTACTATGGGCGATTCTACTATGGGCGATTCTACTATGGGCGATTCTACTATGGGCGATTCTACTATGGGCGATTCTACTATGGGCGAYTCTACTATGGGCGACTCTACTATAGGCGACTCTACTATGGGCGACCCTACTATGGGCGACCCTACTATAGGCGATCCTATTAGGGCGACCCTGGAGTGGGCGATTCTACTATAGGCGACTCTGCAGTGATGCGATCCTACTGTGGCGATTCTACTGTGGCGATTCTGTAGTGATGCGATTCTGCAGTGTGCGATCCTGCAGTGATGCGATCCTGAAGTGATGCGATCCTACAGTGATGCGATCCTGCAGTGATGCGATTCTACTATGGCGATTCTGCTGTGACTGGGTAATGATTCCGAGGAGACAGTCTGCTATCAAATACAGCAACATCGATATACCTCTCTCCTTGGAAACACATCCGCGAAGCTTCCTCCAACCGCATTCATACTGTTCCAGGAGCTTACAACCCAGTCCATCAATACTGACTCCAGAGTCAAGCGCAAGTGCACCTGACTCAACTGCAATGATAATTTGGGAGTTTTGCAGCACCTCATGTAGTTCTGTATCCTAATTTCAACGAATCTAGTAAGTAGCACCAATTTCTCCTCCCGACACGATCTTTCTTTGGAGGCCCGTGTACCGGGTGAGGCAATGCTGACTCCGCGTCTTACCTTCCTAAAGGACGTGGATAATGGGATCCATTGGCGACTGCTCTCAGCGATCCGAATTTGCAGCATGGACGTTGTATGAATCTCGGGATACTTCTCATCACGTTCGTGAGAATCTGTCCTACCAAGGCTGTTCAAAAGTATCGACTCCAGTTTTGTGGTGAACCAGAACGTGCAAAAAGCGTGCGGCATACGGCTCTATGAAATTGGGTTCTTCATCTTGATCTCTTTTTGTGTCTTTCTTTCACTTGGGGTCCCTCGCAGGGGACTTTTCAGGACGCAACTGTGTTGGACGACTTCCCTCCGTAAAACGGATTCTTTGACCATGTGCTCAATGTTCCCACTTTGTAACTCATATCCTTTGAGGATCTCTCCCAATTGATCGTTCTCGTCTCAAGCCTTGGTCGATGCCCCTGAGGGTACGGTAAAACAGAGATTTCTCCTCCAGCCGATCGCGTCTCATAATAGGTAAATTACGTTGCCTGCAACGTTTTCGAGGATTGATATTCATGGATGAGCCAGGAGATAGATTTAGGAGTAGGCTCTTTGGGCGGCTGAGCATCTCCAAAGAAAAAATGAGGGAGGCCTTGAGTCAATAATGAGCAAATAGCGTCCATTCGAGCCCAATCAGATGCTGCTGGACCCCTTTCTGTGTTCAAATCAAACCCAAAACAAGAAGAATCATCGTTTGCAACCCGTGAGATAGTCTTCGCCCTGGGATGGGAGCGTCCCCCCGCCCAACTGCTACCTCACCGCTCGTGAAATTTGGTGCTGTTTTGACTTTGGGCCTCGCTCTGGAGGATTTGACAGAGAACTTGTTACAGGTGCGCTGATTTAGTATATGTTCTATCTATTACTCTTGAATCAAAACATTGTGCATGTATTCGCAACGCCCACCATTTTATGAATCAGCCCATGCTTCTCCATTTGCATACAAGAGAATGCAAGTGTACGGGTTTCTGAAGGATTGCACCGTTCATGAACCACCACTGTCGCTCATATTGACAGCTACAAAGCCTCTACAGCATCTCACCCCCCACCCCGGCATTTTCAGATGCACAAGGAAAGAGAGCGTTGGCAGCTTAACCTGTACACAGCTGACTGGAACCAAGAAGGACGACAGCGCTCTCCTTGGGTGGCGGTCTTCGCTATTGCTAATGCAGAAAGCTTTGGGATCACGCCAAATCAAATTTGTATCCGATTTAGATGACGAATGGTGCTGCAGAGTCAACTGCAATAATCCCCTTCTGACGAATTTTACTAGAATTTTATCGAAGCTGGTACGCTAGTTGAAGATATCGGTCTTGTCCATGGTTTTGGGGTTGCTGGGATTGAAGGTCATACCTTGTCTTCTCACGTTGTAGAGGGGTACAGAAAGTGAGAAAACCATTGCAGATGATGTTTGAATGCGACTCTTGCAACTATGTGAATCAGGGTACTCATTAGCATAGACTATCCCTGGTCATCTTCGCCATTTCATCTCCCTCCTTTGTTAATTTCCATTCATGTGTTTCTGCATTCCGTTGTCATCGAGGACGTGAATCGCAATACTTAGTGACGACTCGTCAAACAAAATCCCAGGAAGAAGTCTGACGTCTTTTACCTGTCGCTGAAACTCAGACGCATCATCATCATCGATTCATCGTATCAGGGACGCTTCAGACTATCCTCAGAGGTTCCGTGGCCCTACAACACATCACATAATTCACCACTACAGCGGATCGCGTGACAGCCACGTGCTCCATTGCGGATCGCAGCGGCATTCACCAAGCTCAAACACTCTATTTTGACCTCACACCGCTCCCTCAGAGATCCGAAGCCAGAGCAAATTGGCTGAAAAGGGGATAAGCTGGTTGGGTATCGCTATCCGGTGGAAGAGTCTGCCCGATCTGTTAGGGCGGTTGAGAGAGAGGAGTCATCGACGCCACTTCTCATGTTCCCAAGTGATTCCGAGATCGTTCGGCGAATCATTATGAGGAAGTCTGAGATACAATAAGCATTGGAGGGATTTATCATTGGCGATCTCGGCGAATGAGCGCATGGTAGGTGCGTGCCCCTTGCAGGTGTTTCTATTTCCTGATCTTGGAGATCCGAATGCAGTCCCAGTAGCTGTTTGAATTTCGCAGTTATCGGATGGACTATGGACGGTGATTCCAGTCCGTATCGAGCAGCGCGGGATCGCGACATGATCATCTGTTTTGACGGACACAGCACAAAGCAAGAGGATAACGAGGATTGCTTGAGACTTTTAGAGAAAGGTAAGAGGCATGTCGCATGCGTTTCTTTCACGGTATCATTAGATAGCTTCTGGAGTAGTGTATGGATCGGACCATTTYCACCGCGGACAASCTCGACAGAAGAATTAAGAGCCGGGGCAGAGTCTAGCCATCGCGGTAGCAGTGACTGCAGSAATRAGGCGACCACCGAGTGCGATTGTTTCACTAGCTACCATACTTGACTATGGTCCTATTTCATMATYCCCRTGAGCTCTTGGCCYCTGTCTTYCCTTCATGTCTGACATTGRACCGATGTYATGATTCTAGTATAGCAAGAAGATGGAAGCTTTTGGGCATATCCGCCTCACAGTCTGTTGCAGATGGGTGCGAAGATCTGGAACATCCTGTAGATCGGGATTGRTCCTTGGGAAMTCSAGCTCGGTGAACGTTGTATGAACTTGATAGTTGAGTTGAAAAGAAACGAGCCTCAAGTCCGCTGGGAGATGTTTGATTACTTGGTGCCATTTCCTATCGCATTTGTTGTTGGTACCATATTTCCAAGCACGATGAGCGCAACGTTTGGATTTGATTTCAGCGAGGTTGATCCCGCGCAGGGACCATTCGAAGCCTTTGATGCAGTCTAGGAAACACTGAAGATGACAAGGTGACTTGCAAGAGAACATACGGGTCGAGAGAATGGTGGACTTGAACTCTCGCTCGACATTGCGACTAGCCTGCCACCATGAGGAAGGGAACACGGAGTAATTGTGGGGCAAAATGGGAGGGGCCTTGGTAAAGGCTAATACGGTGCCACGTCCCTCGGGTAGCTCTCTGCTTGCCCATGCTGATGGAGATTCCGGCCAATAGGTTTTCCGATGCGGTCTGGAATGTGACGAGCTTTGCCTTGAAGGATGTGCATTAAGCTCTAAATCGAAAACCATCTGCCATATGATGCTGCGGACCTCGGCGGGAAGGTAGGCCAGAGTACCCCAATTGGTTCCGTTGGCGATATCGATCCTTGCGGCGGCAAGGAACCAGCGGTAACTCTGAACAAGGCCAGGACAGTAGCGTTTGCGCCAGTGCTCCGCTGGGCCCCGATGTGAGCGTTCGAAATAGTGCCATTGTGCCTAGCGGAAGAGAGTCATTAGGATGTTTAGTAGCAAACAAAGTCCGCAGATGCAAGGAAGTCAAAAAGACTACGCAATTTGAGATACTGAAGATACCAACCTTCGTAGAATGGGTATGCTGTTGCGCTCTGACTGCTTGCAATGTCGCTTTAGTGGAAGGGGTTCGGCTCGTTCCTCGTATTTGAGTGGACGGTGTCGTTTCAGTTGGAGTCCTGTAAGGCTCTGGTCGAATTACGGGTACCATGCTTGAGGAACGTCTACCTCAGAGAATCTTTGGGACAAAGAATAATGCCGGGCGTCTCTCTGTTTCGTAAGAATGATTACGACATGAATAGAAAAACCAGTTGGTGCCCTGCGCAGAACGGGAGGCGAGTATGTGAAGATCGACAAGGCTGGCAGGAGGCTTGTGGAGGGGCAAGCGGAATTAAGGTGGCGGACTTCACGGATGGTAAAGTCATGACCCAAAAGTCATGATCCAGTCCCGCCGTTACAGCCCGTTGAAAAGCCAACTCTTTATCACCGCCTTACATCAGATCGAGTCTCTTCCGCACTTGACAACGGTGGACTGTGTACGGACATGCACATCATTTCGACGCTGCCAGAGGAGAATACAGATCTCATGTCAAATTCCCCACCATATCTTTAAGCGGCTGTATTTTTCKAAGCGAGGCCAATCATCAGCTGCACTGTAGGAATGATTCATCAAGTGTTTGCCTAGCCTGTTGCTTCACTATTTGGAGTCTCAGCCCTACGTTGATTTTCAGCTCTGAGAGCCAATTCGTCGATCGCGTGCAAGCGATGCGTGCAGAAAGATCGCAACCGCCGATAAAATGTCCTACATAATCTTGCCTACAGATCAGGGAGTAGAGGCCACCGAAGGTTATGGATCTTGCGCAGGCAGTGTGACACGATCGCTTACTTGGCATCTTCTCTTTGGAGTAGGGGACAGGCTACGTCACGCTGGAACGAGATGGAATGCGGTAGACAGATCTCGAAGCAGCGCTTTCAATTAGTGAACATGCGCGTATTGGCGCTGAGCTGGCAAATCTAGGGCGATTTTGGCTGGCTTGTGGCCCTATTTGAAGGGATCGGGCCGCGTTTTTGATTGACTTGATGAGCGGTCACACACCTCAACACGATCTTGGGATAACAAAGCACTGGGCCTGTCCCAATCGAGGAAACTCCTCCATACCCTAGCTCTGTTCAATCGCTACATCCTCGGCCCGTTTCATCTTGTGAGCAACCTTGATGAATAACAGCCAGAGATCGCCCGCAACCTCTGACATGGGGGTACCTGGACCATGATGAAAGACTGTCCAGTCATGGATCCACTTGCCCAAGGAATTGGCGTCGAAAACGCTCCCGAGTAGCATGACGGGTTCTTCATCTGGATTGAGACCAACCTTGCCCATGGTGGTCTCGTCCTGGAAACTTGATTGGACAATGTTGATCTCAATGTTGAGCGCATTCGCGAATGCGTTCTGTGCCCTCACTTCAGACCTGTGCAAGGACCGAGGGAATTCTGCTTCTGCCAGGCTGACGGTTTATGCAGGTCGAGGAGAGGCGAGGCTCGCAGGCTCCGTTCGTTGGCGTCTTTGAGGCATATCCTTGCAATGATTTACCAGCGTACGCATGATGGCTCTGCTCGATCTTGGCAATGCATGGCTTTAAGGTAGAATAGCCAGGACCATTGGCGACGAGACTGGTCATTGGAGGGTCATGCAGCGCTGCAGCGCTTTTCTCGAAGGACGCGTCATGAAAGGTGCATGAGGCTGATTTCAAAACACGTGATTCTGTGAAGCACTGGCGGATCTGGGGGCGAGTTGCGTTGACGGAATGCTCAAGGGTGTCATTGCGCTTGGGTTGACAATTGCTGGTCGTCTGCGATGGAGGGGGTCCTCCAAGTTCCTTCGAGTTGGAGAGCTTGGCGAGCACGGAGGCGGACTTAGTTGAACGGCCGTAAAAWTACCACTAGCGGGGCCAATGTATGCAATTGATTGGCCTTTCGCCCCCTAGCGCCGTTTTCGAGACCAGTACCGTTTCCTGAMCAAAATCCATCAATCCCCCCCGTCTTTCAACTTTTCGTCTCCCTACCTTCTGACACCCTCAACCATCTAACCACCCACCACTTTGCGCAGCGTTTCCCACACACATAATGCATGTTTGAGTATATAAACCCACGTTTGCAAGTCGTTTGAGATCGTTTTCATTGTTTTCAAAACTTTTAGATTCATATTGAATGCTGTTGGCCTGTCGCTGCCTACCTACCTCACCACCACCATGTCGTCTCACACAGCGTTCGCGAAGCCAACAACGAAGATTGATGAGAAGTACAATGCCATGAAAGATGCTGCTTTGCGACACATTCAAGATTCGAAAATGCGCAAGAACYTTACGACACCATGCAAAGCCACGTCGCCGCCACCCATCGACGACTTTGTTCTTTTTCCAGATGATACAACAATCGAGAGGCATCCGAGACGACGCAGACAAACCGACCAGAAGGCTGCGACATGCGTAACACGATACTCGAAGCATGACCTCGCCGTCGCCAAACGTTTTCGGCAAGAGGCAAAATCTGATTCACCGAAGCCGGCGAGGCACCGAGTAGCTCGACATGGAGGCTTCAGAATTGAGCCCTTGATCGACAACGACAACGACAACGACAAAATTCATGAGGAAATGAAGCAGAACGACGTCAAAKCACGAWTGAACAAACCGCCACCAGCACCCTCACCACCAAAACTTGACTCACCAGACTTGTCCGAAGTTGAYGAGGACGACTTCTGGCCATGCCAAAAAGCACACGGCCATGGCATCGTCAGGAGGACTGCTGCCTAATTTCACYGCGAGCGAGCCCTCGACGAGCCGAGTGTGAGCACCGTGGCATCGAGCGGTCACATTGAGGCTGACGGGGTGCGAAGGGCCAGAAATGGAGGTGTYGGCCACTTTTTGCGATGCGCATCCGAATACCCCGCTTTCAGCCCACGAACACCGATTTTCATGGGTTCCCCAGTGCKKTMTYTGGCGTTGTGGTGTCTGGTTGGCACATCTTCTTGGCAAYGAATTTGTCTTGGCATTGACGAGAAATGRGCGAACCGCGATCGCCCAGTGGTGACAGCGGTGACAACTTGGTGGTGATGATGTTGATGATGGATTTTGTATGTCGCAAGGCCTCACTAGGCCCAATGAAGTCATTGAGCCCTTGCTGGCGCCCCTCCAAGGTGTTCCTCACGCTGTCGCAATGGTCGTCCTTTCGGTCTGGAGCCTGCGGTGAGCCCAGCCCACATCCACATCTTGCGCATGGTGTTCAGTGACTCCAAAGGAGCTCGCACAGGCCTTCAGACCCCYCATGAAGCCSATTGCAGGTGTCCGCAAGTCTGTGCCAACAAYATGCACATTSTTGTCGACGATGGAGAAGTCGTCGACGATGAGATGAGGTGAAGTCTGACTCAATGCGCTATGCTCCTCGTAGTTACTGTATATGGTTATGTAATCCTTATTAGATAATCATCGAAGCTATCCCCAAACCTGAGCCTTCAACCCCAATGCAGTAGGTCACGCGACGAAAGTCTTGGCATCATCGAATCTCGCTAGCGTTTCCGCCCGCACAAGTCAATTCCACCGACACAGCGACAAACAAGCTTCATTATCGCACCAACGGTCAATCAAGATGTCTAAACGCGGGTATGCTCAACATTTCTCTCACAGCATAGAAAACCTGCTAACCATGCCAACAGACGCGGCGGTGCCTCCGGCAACAAATTGAAAATGACCCTCGGTCTCCCTGTGTACGTCGTCCTCCTCCTCCTCCTCGCCCTCTCTACCCTATCTCCTCTCACATTCCCCTCTCCCCCACCTTCCAACSCTCTCCCAAACTAACATCCTCCCCCCCCCCCTCTCAACAGCGGCGCAGTAATGAACTGCTGCGACAACTCCGGCGCGCGAAACCTCTACATCATCTCCGTCAAGGGCATCGGCGCCCGCCTGAACCGGCTCCCCGCCGCGGGCGTGGGGGACATGGTGATGGCGACCGTGAAGAAGGGCAAACCCGAGCTCCGCAAGAAAGTCATGCCCGCCGTGGTGGTGCGGCAGAGCAAGCCCTGGCGTCGCCCGGATGGGGTGTTTTTGTATTTTGAGGATAATGCGGGGGTGGTATGTATGATCGTTCTCTTTTGTGGAGGGGGAGGGGGGAGGGGGAGGGGAGGAAGTATGGGCGAGAAATTGGATGGATGGAGGGAGATGGTGAAGAGGAAGGGTAGGAAATGAAGGATGGGGAACTTGAGGGGAACGGAGGGGAATACTGGTTTGATGAGCCTGGGGCTAATGATGTTGGGGATACAGATTGTCAATCCGAAGGGCGAGATGAAGGGGTCGGCGATCACGGGACCCGTGGGGAAGGAGGCGGCGGAGCTGTGGCCGGTAGGATTCCCCTCTTCCACGAGATTGGTGATGGGATGGTCATGAGGAAAGAGATGCTAATCGCTGTGCGCAGCGTATCGCGAGCAATTCCGGTGTGGTGATGTGAATGGACTTGCGGTTTGCACTAAGGATTGAAGGGTGTGATCATGGACATAGGTCGCTTCTACAGCCAACGATGATGCATGTTCATCTATCCAGCTCATCTTCGCATTCGACCAATCCAAATGCGTTGTTTCCTATGAGATTCCCTGAAATCACAATTCAAATGCGTCGGACCCAGCTGTCGTCCCTTCATCATACATTGTCCAGATTTTATCCAAATTCTTCCACTGTTTATTAGTCCGGTGTGGAAGCAAGGCTGTTGTCTGCTTGGCTACCATGCAGAAGCTTCCACATTGCTCTCAGGACCGCAAGGCCTCCGCTTTGCGTCTCGACTGTCCTCCCCCGTCCTCGATCATTGATGTCGCTGTCGGAAGGCGGCTTTTCTTTCGCAAAATACTCTGCACTTAAGCAACTCCAGTCACCGGCACAGGTCTGCCTTACTTCCTCATCATACTTCTCATGATTGGGAAGTTGCCATAGCTCATCATCGGGCACTCCACCGTTCCTATAGTCAGTCCCTTCGTCGCTCGGCTTTTCTAGGCTGTCAATATCTTCCTCGCCATCATCACCCCACTGCTGTCTCGCAGCCCGACCCCACCATTCGCCAAATATCCCAGATCGATCCTTTGTCATGACGGCAGCTTCCGCGTTCCGGACGACCCAATCCCTGTAGCTCGCGCAGCTCTGCCGATGCAGCGAATGGGTCCCACTGTACCGTAACCAGGGCGCTCCGGCATCCTCATTGTCGATCGGTAAGTCCTCGCAGAAGACGCTGAAATGATGGAAATATATCCCCTTGAACGTTTGCCCATTCTGATTGCACGTGCCGCTCCAATCGCACGCTTCCTCCATTACGCCATCTCTGCCGAGACCTGCCCAGCGGTATCGTCTCTGATCCTTGAACCCGGTCGCTGCAATGACATTGCGAATCAAGTCGTGCCCGTCTTCGAGGTAGGTGATGTTGCCTGTGGCTTGCCAAAGCCATCGTAGACCCGAAAGCACGACGCCCTGATTGTAGGTGTATACATGCTCTTCACGGACATCGCATCGCCCTGTGCCGTTGCTGCCCGGGTCGGCGCCATTCTTGCCTCGCCAACCCTGGATGTGGAAGCCATCCACGTAGAGGCCTTGACTGTTGCGCATCCCGCTGTTGCGGAGCCACTCGTAAGCTGTGATTGCATTGTTCAGGTAGCGTTGATCGTGGGCTTTGGCCGGCGGCTTGCCCTTGGCTTCCACCTTCCTCCTGGCTTGCAAGAAAGGGGACGGATCAAAGTCACCAGGGAAGTGTAAGTACATGCTCGCGCTGGCGGCAATGAAGAGCTGGTTTGTGATGGCGTTCTTGTATGGCRCCAAGTAGGGGTTCCATACCATACCACCTCCGCAAAGAGTGGTATCGTAGCCTTTGGAGGCAATGTCGTAGAACACGTGGGCACGATGCGCAAATTGCGGTATGAATTGGTGACCGTACCATTTCGATACGTTCTTTGCGTCTTCCTCGCTCAAACCTTTCCCATCATTTGAGAAACCATCGTTTCTATGGGAGTAATGTAAGGCCGAATGGCTCTTGACGAATTTTACGGCCTCCAGCCAGTCCAACACCACCCACAGCATATCATCGTAGGCTTGCGTGCGCAGACTGAAAGCATTCTCTCCAAAGTAGAAGGATGTCAGTTGTGTGAAGTAGCGATTGATCAGGTTTTCTTGATCGCGCCATTCTTGCGTTTGAGGATCAGAGGATGAAGAAGGCGAAAGGGCGGAGATGGTGTTGAGGGTGGCGGAGACATGGGTGCCCATCACAGTGGCCGTCCAATCGATCGCGGTGGGCCAATCGCCTGATGAGACCATGAAGAAGTGCGACTGCATGTTTTGCAGGGCCTCAAGTAAGGTTGTGAAGTTGGTTGAACTTGAGGATGAGGCCGGCATTGGAGTGGCATCCTTCCCTTGCCAAGCGAGACCATGGTGTAGTAGGGGAGCTTGCGCCGAATCGTAATGCTCTATCTCGACTAGACGAGGAACAGACGCTGTAGTAGTGGAAGCTCGAAGAGAACGTAGCGCTGCCAGAGCTTGTGCGATGAAGGTGAACCGCAGCTCCATCACGGAAAAGATGGTTGGAAACGTCAGCAGAATCGGCGAATAGAAGCATTCATGGTCTCAAAACGTTTGCAGCTTGATGTTGGCTCATAGAATTGTAAGATCTCTGTTCAGATTTTATCAGATTGGGGAAGATGATAATGAATGAAGTTACGAAGACGCAGGAAGTCCAGAGACATGGTCTCGGGAGTGAGATTGACTTTAGAGCTGGCGGAGCGGGCTTTCCCGGGTTTCGGCCCCGCGGCACGAGCTGGGATCACCATGTTCCTGCAGGCTTCGCTTCAAATCAATTTCATTTACACAATCATTTACAGATCGTCTACRGGAGCATCTCTTACATTTGCCCAACAATGTATGACTGGCAAAAAGACAACCATATTGACAAAGGAGGGATTCGAACCCTCGCTCTTTCGAACTAGTAAGTCGCTGGACCGACCTGAAACTAGCGCCATAACCACTCGGCCACTTTGCCGTGAGCTTTTTTTGACGTATTTAATTAAGTTTATATTATACAASAATGTTGTTGTTTGAGGATGAAGATGGAGGAAGATGGGAGTGAATGCTCCCTCGGCTGGTATTGTTTAGCGAGGTCTTGGCATTTTCCGATCTTGACACTCGTCACTTACAACTGAGATGTTACCCGTCCCCTGCCATGATTTGTGATAAYCCCTAGGCCCGTCTGGTCGGATTCTGAGACCGATTGATGGTTTACAACCTCAATCGGGGCTCTCTGAGAGATATGTATCGTTCAAGCGGACATGCGCCGATATGACTACCCAGATAAGCTTAAAGGAGCCAGCGAAGCCAAAGGGAGAATATGACATGAATATTGTGGTGGCGGCCAATGGGACCCTGTCTTCCACGGGAGAAATATTTCACGCTTTAACTTTGATGGGTCAATTATTACCCATTCAGAATGTACTTATTATGTTCATCAAATATATTTGGATCTGGTTCGTGCAACTGATCATCATTGCTCGTAGTCGATATACCTGTAATTCGTAATTCATGCTTATCCTTCATCGTCTCAAGGCATCAAGCTCCACACTCGGTGGCCCCGCAGGAGCTAGTCTCCTACTCTACAGTTCCGGACTGCCTCACCTTCATGATTCGCTGCGGTGAGATTCAGTAAGAAGCGAAATCACCAGCCCCGTTCGCAACGTTACTCCTCCTTGTAATAGCAACTTGTAATGCAGATTGCCTCGCGTGCTTACACACGTTCTACAGCTCTTTATTGCTAGCCTTCTTCTCCCCTCAATTTTGAAAAAAAAATAAAAAATTAACCATGCAATCCATCACTCCCCCGCCCTCCTCATCATCCATCCCATCCGCACCACCACCCCCCACC
>MSTJ01000496.1:0-12290 GCA_001956345.1 Ramalina peruviana
GGTTGGTGTCCAGGTTGGTGTCCAGGGGGGCATGGTTTATTAGGGGGGTGGAGGTCGCAGATGTGATACTGCTGATGGGAGTTGTGGGGGTATGGTCGAACAGTCTCGCTCCTAYCTCAATGATATTGGAACCCAGATGTAGATGCCGACGGGAAAAGCTGTTATACAATTGGGAGGGGGGCTCGTAAGCTGCTGAATCCTTCGCGGTCGTCATAGCGCGCAGCCTGTGAGACGATCAGTCTAGTCGGTCATCCTTCCCGCTGACGGATCCATCACCATCCTTCCTCTCCAATCATCACGACGCCGTTGGTGGGCGGGTCCTCCTCGATCCTTTCTCCTCCCCACTACGTCATGTAGCGCAGTCCGCACCCACTCGTCTGAGATGGGCTCCAGTCCGGCATGTGTTAGATCATTGAATTACAGAAAGCTGCTCAGGGGATGCATTGGCCTTTGCAGGTGAGGTTAGGAAGGTTTTGAGTAAAGAAAAGAAACCACCCCTGCACCCCACAGTCCCACTGAAACCTTGACTAGCTGAGTCATTCTTCTCACTTGCGTAGGTGAAAGACAGGAATCTAAGAGAAAGTGGAAGAGGAAGAGATTGCATACGAAGCTCTACAGCAAGACTGCAAACAGATTACAAAGCATGTTGTTCTCCAGGTGCCGAAGTCACGAAGCTGGCATCTGACATGGATATTCATGCAATTATCGATCATTCGCTATCAATCCAAAATATTGCCTGTTAGAGGAAATGACCTATGCAACATGAGAAATCGACGTGTAGAAGAGTAGAACAAAGACTCGTAAAGCATCAATCGCAGCGATCGATCCGCCCCTCTACTCACAAAAGATATGAAGAGTCATTTGTTATCACGTCGCCGGTCAGGTCTGGCAAAGCCATTCTTCTTCACTTCAGTAAAGCCGTTGAGAAATTGGAAGAAATGAGTTGAGCGTGAATAGAAAATTTCGTCCCCACCTTCAACTACCAAGCCGTGAAATCGCCTACTTCGGCCTCGCCAAAGGTACTCGTCTTGCTTATCTCCCCAACCAGATCACCTGCCCCCACGTCACCCCCGGTCTGATCCAGCCCCTTGACTTCTCTGTTCATGATATCGGGCAAGACCTCCCTAAAGAACTCTAAGAGATGCTGATTGACTTGCTGGAATTGCAGCAGGAACGCATCATGCCCCTCGGGGCTCTCGATCTTGCGTAATTTCGCGTTGGGAATATGGGTAGCCAATTCTTGCTGCTCAGCAAAGGTGAAAAGGCCATCGCTCTCGATTCCTAGGACGAGAGTTGGTTGTTGTATCATGTTGAGGGCCGAGGTGAGTGCGTGGTCAGTGGAGTTGCTACCATTCGATGCAGGTGTGAGCTCAGGAGGTTCGGTGATAGAAATAGCCGGGGGAGGCGGAGCGTCTTGGTAGTGCCTGGACACGTCATGGGTATCCAGTTTGCGAGTGATGGCAATATAGCAATTGCTGTCGAAACGATTGACAAACTTTTGGCCTTGGTAGCGGAGGTAGGATTGTGCGGAGAAGTAGGGCGTTGATGGGGTACGGTGTGGCCTATTCGTCTTTGATGAGGGAGGCGTCGGTGGAGAGAAGCTTGTTGTGCCGTTGAATTGTGGATCGGTGAATTGTGCGGTGGAGAGGCTATCGAGCGTTGCATCGCCGTTGATGTGCGATCGTATGTGGCCAGCATTCTTGTGACCGTCATTGTGGATGGCAAAATGTTCATCTGAAGGCGTTTGCGGCCGCTCTTGCTCGGTMCCATTGGCTTGAGGRTTCTTCGAAGGACCACGCACGTTCCGGCCAAAGCGAGCTTCGAAAGAGTCTCGGCTCCGATATGTCAACAGGGCTTGCATACGAGCAGCACCAAGTCCTGTAGACGGAGGGTCATCGAATGAGTAATACCCATCTTCATACTTTGCATCGGCGTAAATGGCTTGCCGTTGACCTTCGCCCCAGCTGATACCCCACGCACTGTGTCGGCTTGATGTGGCAATCGGCACAATGGCACGCACGTGTTCTGGCCCAAAGTATGCATACTCCAGCACAAGCATGCCGCCCATAGACCCACCCACGACTGCTGCGATTTGTTTGATGCCTAGGTCGTCAAGGATGATCTTGTGAAGACTACGTAGGGTCAACTTTGAGCTTGAAAACGGGAAGGCTGCGATGCTCACTTGACATCATCCCGTATGGTGGTCAGAGGAAACTCTGGTCCGTAATGTGGCTTCGAAGGATCCCCGTCGATACTCGTCACAGGGCTTGCCGTTCCATATGGGCTTCCCAGGCTATTCAGACATATCACGAAGAAGCGGGAGACGTCGAAGGCTCTTCCTGCGCCGCCCATCAAGGCGCCCCACCAATCCGCTACATCTGCACTGCCGGATAATGCGTGGCAGATGATGATGGCATTGTCCCCGGCTACGGACAGCTTGCCCCTGGTACTGTAGGCGACGGGGGCATTGCGGAGAACAACGCCGGATTCGAGGGTGAAGGAGGGGACAATGGCGATTTCTTGATTAGGTATGAGGGCGGCGTAAGGGTTCTCAGGTTGACGGCGAACCCTCTCTACGGGATTTAGCATGCCTTCATCGCGAGTATCTAGACGGGCTGGGAGGATGGAGGGGACACTGACCGAGATGAGGTTTGACAACCGGCGCCGCTGATGTTTGAGAAGTCTCCATGGCCGTTGTCCCACCAGCAGTCGCAATTGAAGAGCATAAAATCATGAGATATCCGAGAGACGGTCGTGAAACTTGGTCAAAAAGATAATCCCCCGCACATGGCGTGATTTAAAGCTTGCAGCTGTCACGAAATGAGTCAGTCAAGAAAAGATCAGTCAATGTCGGCTATTTCTCGGATAAATATGGCGTCATCGTCCCGTTCCGGAAGTCCCGCAAAGTCTACAAGGCTACGTTCTTTTCATCCTCGAGAGCCTCCAAATCAGCCTGGAGCCGAATTCGATGTGACGGGCTGTGCAGTCGTACTGCCCTGCACAAGATCGATGTCGTTGCCTGTAATTCAAATCCGTTCCATATCCTTCATTCTCCCTTGATCAGTATAGAGTGATGACTTCTTGTTTGTGAGGAATCGTTCACGAATGTAATTCAGAATTGCTGTATAGTGTTCTCGCACTTTCCCTGCCCTTAGCATCTTCAGCTCAGTCTGCGTCCCCGGTAGCCGCTGCTAATTTAGTTGCAAGGTCATTGAATTATACTAAAAGTATTCCCTGTCGCGTTTAGTGTTGAACATGTCTTTTGGTTTCGATGTAGGTAACTTCGCAGATGCGGCGCATCTAGCATATTTGATATACAGGGACTGCTACAAGGTTGCCAGAGGCGCACCTCAGGAATTTCAGTTGCTCGTTTCGGAAGTTTCGACACTGTCCAATTCTCTCAAGATCCTCCAGGAGGATGCCAAAGATCCCGACTCTTCCCTTGTACAGGCAGGCGACGACCGGGTCAAGCTGGTCAACGACATGGTAGGTAATATTAGGGTGACATTGAACAAAATGGAGAAAATTGCTCGTAAATATGAGATCACGGGATCTACTACCGCATCCAAGGGGAAACAGATGTGGACACGTTTCAAATGGACCTTCGACTGGTCTACCATTGGGAATCTCCGCAGCAAGTTAAATCAGCACAACACAATGATGAATCTGCTTTTGACTCAGGTTGGTAACAGCTCTCTGCAAAATATTCAAAGTACAACGAAGGCTCTGGAATCAGACATCCACGAAATTCGGAAATACATGACGGCTCAACAAGGAGAGCATGTGGGGAATCAAGAAACGTTGAAGGGGACTMCAATACCCTTCTTGTCCCTTGAGAATGATGAGTCACTAGTGAAAGATGATATCTCACGTTCTTCATTAAGTGCAGTATTGCTGAAACATGCTGAGATGCACCAGCCCTGGAGTACCATAGGGGTTAGCCAGTGGATAGAGACAGGCACCTGGTGGTTATTGAGAGTGAGTAGATCCTAGAGACGTTTCTTCCGAGACCGTCGATATTTTCGAAGTCTTGTAGTGTATTCTGCAATACTGACTCCGCCATCTATCACCTCCCATCCAAGGCTCTTCATAACGAATGAATCGATGCTGACCACCCTGTCCACTTAGGCGCAGATGGATGTTCATTCAATAGTCACCCAAGGATCAACTATTCCAAGGCCAGCCTGCGCAAAATTAATCAAGGCATCGTGGATACTGATCGATATAATCGCTAGTCATCCACAGATCGCGTTCGTTTCCTCCGGCACTCGGGCGCAGATCACGACATTGTCGACACAGATCAAACAGGTGTTCGAGAAGCTGAAAATGTCTAATCTAGTCCTACCGAAATTTGAAGAGATCAACGCTAAGGACCTCTACATATGGGAGGCATCCGAAAGCAAGGAGCTTCTCCTGAGGCCGCAGTTGGCATCTTCAGCGAGCACTTTATCAAATGTTTGGGCAGTCGAAGGGGACGAACAAGCTCTGTTCATTAAAATCGCCGAGTGCAATTTGACGTAAGTAGAAGACGCACTTGCATGTCTCGTGTACGGAGATATACATCGAAATTGCTCGACTTGACATTGAGATTTTTAGATCATCGGTGTTGATATTGGGTATTGTTCAGCTACGCCACACGCTTCAAGGAACTCTGCTGACATCGTTCCGTGCCCTCGCTAGGGCTTCTGGACCAAACATCTGCATCGTCCTGTTCTTAACGCAGCAAGACGGTCAGGCTATGAGAATTGTAGCAAAGCGGCAAAACGGCACTGTGATCCTCGACATGGCATTCACAAAGCCGGTGACTCTGGAAGTCATATTTGATGGAGTATTCGTGAATGGCCAGCAAATTCTTCTGGATGACAAAAAAGACACGCAACATTTATTTTGCTTAGTTCAAGCGGCGAACATTTATCTTTTTCACCGTAGGGCAAAGCACTCCAGTCTGGAAGCATTCACGTTCTGGCCCATTTTGGTTGCTGTCCAGCGTGGCTACAAGGAGCTCCTGTCTGCGTTATACTCCAGCATCTACTCGAGCAACGCCGCACCTGCTCAGCATGACTCCCTTGAAGGTCAGCTGTATCAAGTAACGAAAATTCTTGCCCAGTCACTTCTCGAAGGAGACGTCATTCTTGGTCCCCAATACGGATTTCACAAGGAAAAAAGCGCTCGAGATCTAGGATTGCTGTATTGGGCGATATGGATTGGCAATTCCCATTTAGTCAATCTCCTCATGCTGGAAGGTGTGACAGCCATAGACAATCCATGGCACAAATTACCGCCTCTTCATATAGCAGCCCTGTATGGGCATGATGCCGTGGCTCATACCATTGTTGCCAATTCTTCGGAGGATGCACTGGTACTGGTGCGAAAGAGACTCAAGGATGGGCGCCAAGCTTTACATCATGCAGCTTGGTATGGTCACGAAGAGGTGGCAAGATCGCTCCTGAGTTGGGGAGCCGTATTGGACGACGCTCTAGACAATAAGAAAACAGCTCTTCATGTAGCCGCTGAGCAAGGCCACACTAATGTTGTTGCGCTACTGCTCGACGAAGGGGCAAGAGAGGACGCCAGAGATATTCATGAAATGACGCCACTCCCACTGGCGTGCGAGGCAAAACAAGAAGGTGTCATTGCCTTTTTTGCCAAGACACAGCTCGATTTCACGTTCCGGGACATATACGGGAGGAATGCATGGCAACTAGCGACCATTTCACGCCATGCCCACGATCGCGAGATTTCTCAGTCAACGTTCGACCTCATGATGCAGTCATATTGGGCGGGGGAAAAGCCTCAGACGATACCCCTACCAAAGCAGCGTCGCGCAACAGTTATCTTGAGAACGGACAGAATTTGCTTTACACTGACACTGGACTCCCGCTATGCTAGATTCGAGCATCCGAGACCATTACCCAGCCATATTACGGACTTGTTCGGGAGAGGCATCAGGTCCAAGCCTGTTGAAGACACTTTGTCTGACATGACAGTCTATGAATGTCACATCATATATGCCTGCGAGACGCTGGACTTCTCGACCGCTCATGACCGACTGTCTGATAGCTTCGATTATGGGTTTGCTAGACTCGAAATTCATGGCGGAGGGGGTTTCGAGACATCGTTTGGAGACGGCAGCGGGAATTTCTACATTCACGGGAATTTTTACATTCAAAACTATAAAAACATTGCGACCGATCCGAATGCGGAGGAGATACCCTGAGCTCTTGCATTCTGACGTCTCAGCAATCTAAAAGTCAGCCGCGAGCTTCCACAGAGGTCTTCAGAGCGAGGTTCATATCGTTCCATATCGTTCCATATAGTTCCATCGAAGAGTCAACGTCACGATTCATGATTCTCGGGAAGCAACGGAGTGCTGGGAGGGGATGGAACCCAATTCGGTCCCAACTTTTACCGCATTGAATTTTTTCATACAGGATGTGCGTCTTTCAGTCTTAGGCTACATTAGATGAGTGAGAAACTAGCCCTCCCTGAACAGGAGTTGTGTACATTGTAGAGCCTTCGTAAAACTATGCAACCTCAAGGAGCAGCCAAGAAAGGAATCTCGACGAGCGAGCTGGTACGGTGGGGTTCGTACGGAATGTGCTTTTCCAACGCTTCGCTACAATAGATGAATGAAAGACTGTCTCCCAACATGATCGGATTTTGGTGTTTGGACCCTCCGTAGAACCACACAACTCAAAGCAGTGACGGGAAGGAAGCTCGTATTGGGAAGTTCCATTCAGAAATAGGCTGTTCAAAACCTTTCTGCAATGGAAAACCACCTCTCCGCCCCAAATTGGATTCCGCTATGTGGTAGACCTATTGTAGAATCATGCAATATATAGAGCAAGGTGAGAAGTATCGGCAACAACTCTCATCTTGCCTTTCTCTTCGGTAGAAGAGTTTCAGGTCGAAACTACTCGCATGATGGAGGGCCTTGTGCCACCGGCCGGACCATGAAGATCGGTCACAACCAAGAGGCTGAGCGCTTTCGAACATGCAAAAGCCCGTTTCTTTTCGGACTTTTAAACATGCTATTCTTTACATTCTGCTGGCTCTATCCAAACTGAAATAATCTGTAGAGAAGCATAATTACGGACATTCATACAAGACACCCCATTCCCCCATCAACAACCCAACACTGTTCTCTTCCATTCACTGCCCCCCCAGCCTCGGAAACAACCTCCTCGCATTCCCCACATAATACGCCTCCCTATCCTCGTCTGGCATCTCATACGCCTCCAAACTCCTCGTACAATACTCCGCCTCCACCGTCGCATACGGGAAATCGCTGCCAAACAGCAACCGCTCCCTCGGCGCCCACTTCAGGAGCGTATCCAACACATTCCCTGTCCCCGCCAGAGCCAGATCGAAATAAAAACTCTTCGCATCGTCCAGAATCTCGKCTGCCGTCTTCGGCGACTCGGCGCTGAGGGTGTTCAAGAATAAAGTCGCTTCCGTCATAGCGAGTCGTTCGGAGAGGATGGGGAGGGTGCCCCCACCGTGCGAGAGGATGATTGAGGCGTCCGGGTATCTACGTTTCATCCCCGTGACGATCAGATGGGCCGCCGTGCGTCCCGTCTCGTGCGCGAAGTCGAAGGCCGGGGGTTGGAGCATGATGCTGAGGGGTCGGGTGCCCTTGGCCATGGTGGGGTGGATGAAGACGACGGCGCGGTGGTTGTGCAGTTCCTGCCAAATGGGCTCGAAGGCCGGTTCGCCGAGGTATTGGCCGTCGTAGGTGGTAAAGAGACAGATCCCGTCGGCTTTCAGATCGTCCAACGCGTGCCGGATTTCCGTGATGCAGCCGTCGGTGTCGTGGAGATTGGGGACGGCGGCGAAGAAGCCGAAGTGCGAGGGATCGGATTTGGTGAGGCTGGCGGCCCATTCGTTGTATTGACGAGCGAGGGAACGGGCGGCTTGTTTGTCTGGTAGGATGTCTGGGCCGGGGGCGCTGAGGGAGAGGATTGATGTGGCGATGCCGAGTTTGGTGTTCATGCGTTTGGTGGCGTCGAGCGACCATTTGATCATTGGGACGCCGCTGGCTTCGCGGCCGACTTCGAGGAGTGACTTGTGGAAGAAGTCGGGTAGGGCATGCGTGTGGACGTCGATTTTGCCGGCCATGATTGATTGCTATTTGGAAAAAGGGGTGAATGCTTTTGTGTGTATTTGGCTGACTAGTGGATGGTATTGGAATCTTGTTATCTGCTTGAGAGCGTGCCTCGAGCCTTCTTTATATCTTCTTCCTACACCATTTCGGAGAATATCCAGGGGCGACATCCGGATACATCGGAAGTAAGAATGTCCTGCTTCTATGGCAAAATACGCAGGACGACTTCGTAAACAGAGCTTCATCTTCGAAGCTGCTAATCATATCACTGCCTTATTTCCGGACTGCTGGCCAGCGCAAATTGTTATCTTCGCTAATTGATGCGCATATTGATCTCGAGCTGCAGGGATAGACAAGAAAGCAAGGTTTCAGTGGTGAGAAATCCTTCCCCGGACATACGGCGGTGCCCTGCATCCTCGGAATCGCCGGCTTCGTGGATACCATGTGCATTGGCTGTTCGCGTTTAGATACAGAGAGCACCCACAAGATTTGATTTGCTAGGAAACGTATTTCCGGCGTCCCCAACCCCCGGGCCATGGGACGCGATAGATAGGCGGGCCGAACCTAGGTGTTGGTAGATGCCCGAGGCCCGACATGACGTTTGCCTCGGTGCGAATTAGGCGCCGCAAGGCTCATGTTGTGAGGAGTCGGGTATTGGCGGCCAATACAAACTTTTGGGAACCCTGAGAGCCCTCACCAGGGATGGTGTTCCGTCTAATCCATACATAGAAGGAGGTCGACCATGATGCGTTGAAGGACCTCGTGAAGTGGCTTTCCTTATCCCGGAGGGCCAGTCTAGCATGTTGGATGTGATGCTAAGAAGAAGGGAAAAATGCACCATATATGTTCCTGTGTGGGCAGATACTGAACAGCACAGTATCTCAGACAGCCTTCAGAAACCTCTGAATTGTTGCAAGATCTCCCCATTCTAGATCATCCAGGGAAAAAAGGATGCTGAATTGCCTCCTTTACCAGATTCCATCTTGGGTGCGGACAATGGATCGCAACAGTCGAATGGGGACCATACTTTGGCGTCTGGAACCTTTGCTCCACCCTTCGAGAGCTCAGTCTGCCATGAAGAACTGAAATTGGAAGCTGAGCCGGTCGAGCATTCTCGCCAGATCGACGGCTTGAAAGGTCTCGAGGGATGAGAAGGTCAGACTCAGGGGCATCAGCGCAATACCTCACGATAGTTGGACTATTTGAGCTTTGCGAGCCCCATGAGTTCGCAGCAAGCACACTGCTTACGCCAGCCATACAGGCAACCGACTCCCATAGAATTCCGTGGGCAGATATTCTCCTTCCAAATCTCTAGGCAAATGCAAGCAATGAAATAAGATGCCGCGCGCCATCAGCATCAGCCAGGCCTCAATGACAAGTTCTTCGTCCGTGCATTTCGTTCCCCCCTTGCCCTGTGCCATGTACTCAATGTACCTTGGTAAGTAGCAGAAGTACAATTCCATGTTCCTGTTTCTCCAAGGATGTCCCTCGCTTTCCTCGAACATGCCCTTGTATTTGTGCTGGACATCGTCGCGAGCTTGCCAGGAAGCCCAGACGGCAGAGTTGAAGTGCATGCCAAGGAGGCACAAGAAAGGGATGCGGTCCGCAATAGTGACGAAATATCGGGTAGTTTCTTCGTGCAGATTATGGAGGAATTCCAGTCTCATGATATCAGGATTCCATATGTCCATTTCTACAGCAAGCTGCACCGATTTCTGAGCGAATTCCATTGCTTCTGTGGGGGGCAGTGTTCTTCCAGGTAGCTTAGCACCCCTCTTGCGACTTCCATCGCGGTGAGTCTGCGGCCTACCGTCTGCAGCAGTACTGAGCTCTTCTATGAACGTTTCCCCAGCCAGGTATCTGGTGACCAGTTGAGAAAGTATCGACTTGGTGAAATTCATGACGTTGGCATGGTAATTCTTTTTGTGGTAGTAGCCCATTCCCTTCCCACGTTGCCGGCTTACCTCAGGAACCATGTTCAAAATATCATTGAATTCATATCTGTCCAACCACAGGGCATTATCAATATGACGATCAAGAGCCTCGTTGTTTTCGTTCGGACTACCACGGGCGAGCAATTTGAGTTCGTGTTTGACATCTTTCGCAGTCCGATGTCGGAAATCTTTGATACCCAAGGCGGGATCACTGGGTATTATACCGAACAGCCTCTTGTCAGAATTGGCATACCGATGGTCGCAAGACTCCGGCCATGGACCGTGTGGGTTCTGTGGACCGCCTTCAAAATCTTCGTTGAAATGCGAATTGATGCCGCTTGTTATTCGATTGGGCGGGTCATCTACCTTGCGAAGGGAACTCTCAATATCTATCGACCGGATACCAGCGAAAATGGTATGCCAGGAAGCTCTTGCCTGGGGGGCTTGACGCTCAACTCCGTTGCTGGAAGGTAAATTCTTCGTGTGATTCAATTGGTGCTGCCTCTGCTCCTCGACTTTATCCGTCAAACTCCCGTCAAGACATCGGTATTGTAAAACGATGCCAAGTCCTTTCTGTTCTGTCGAATTGATGACGTGCGGACCGCCTTCTGCACTCATGATGGCTTTGTGCGGCTCGAATGTCTTCCAAATCATGCCCGTCCGCCTTACAATGACGGCGATATCACCCACCGTACTGGACGCAAGTGGCTTCACGACATCTGGAGGGACGAAATCCCAACTGTGCTGAACAAACCTTATCTTTGGCCACGAGATGATGTTGAGTGCCACGGGTGTCTGTCTTTTCATCCCATTAGGGTCGATTGTCACTGCAGGCTCCGCAGGGTACCGATCCCACCATCGCTGCTGAATCACATTGGTGATTGCGGATCTCTCCATTTCCACTCGGAGGAAAGTGAGAAGATTTATCCAACCTACCCTATCAGGAGCTCGGTCATCATAGTCGGAATGGAAAAGAAGAGAGTCTAAGTCGCGGTCACCTCCGAGGAGACAGTCTGGTGGAAGCGGTCGCTCTGATGGCTTGAGGAACCAATAGACCCGTCTGAGTATGCGCGTCGGACCAAGACCCTCCGATTGCCTCTTGCTGCTCATTATTTTATCTGTGGACGATTTCAAATGGCTTATCTTTGTCGATGGGCAATGTTCATCTTGGTGCCAATTCTTCCACGAGGCTCTGTTCTCGGCCTCAACATTTTCCACATTACCTTTCGCCTCTTTCTCTCCTTTCTCGTTAGTATTTCTCTCTTCCCTGTTCTTCTTCGCGTTGACTCTCTGCTCTTCTTGATCATACATCACATAATTGATCCATTTTACCGAAGTCGTGAGACTGATCTCTGGAACGATGAAACGCGTTTCCAGTCTGACCTCCTTCCAATTCCTCTTCCAAATCGTCTTCGTATATGGTTTGGTGGAATTATGCCATGGCCCAAGCACCGATTTCGAGCATTTGCGAGTACCCTCGGCTGTCGCAACGATTTGTGCGATCAACTGATTRCTTGTGAGAAGTATGGCGATCAACGCGACAATGAGCGCAGCTATCGACAAGTTTTGCTCGGTGGAGCTCATCGCGCGCTTGAACTAGATAATAATGGCTGCGGTTCACGAAACGACCCTGTSAAGGAAGTTCTTCGAGGGTTTTGGGAAGCGCATGGGAAAAGYAAGAAATCCAAAGAGTGCAAAGGGAAGAAGGAGTCCAGCTCCACGCAGCGCTATTCAAAAATAGATCTTTCATGAAGTCACCGCCGCAATCCTTCAGCCAACACCGTACCAGCAGGGGTTTTGTCAACAAGGCTGTGTCGTCCGGCCCGCCCGCCCTCCCCAGTTCGCCACGCCAGTCTGAGAACAGGCTAAGGACTCAGGAACAAACCTCAGGCCCAGAAGTTTCGCGCAAAAGCTCTTCACTTTAAAGGTATAAGAGCCAGATGATGGAGTCATGCTAGGCTTTGTCGAGGCTAGCTCAGGTCGTTGTAGGGATATGCTGAAAATATGATTTTCAAAACAATCGTCGCTCAATTTGCGTCTGCTTTCACACAAACTCCATATACGAAACTAATTGCAACCGCACCACCAGCAATCGACCCATGTAGTCTACTACGGTCCATATACATGAAACTGAGACCCTTTCCATGCATATAACCTTTCCTTCTGTTCGCCCGGCTACTACGCCTAAGGTGGCGCGTTCGGGTTCAGTCCATTCTCAATAGGCGCCCCGGCCACTCCACATCCATACTCCA